>JAODYC010000106.1:34454-88154 GCA_026262405.1 Curvularia hawaiiensis | reverse complement strand
GGCACCAGCCCGTTACAATACGCTCTAAATAAATTAGAGTACGTTAGTAAAATTAAGAAGAAGTAGCTTAGATAGATTACTTAACTTTAAGATAACATTTTAGGGAGTAAAGAATACTAGCGCGATAAGACTATGTACTTAGACTAACTATAGTACGTAGAAACATCCATAGTCGGAGACCTTGCACCGCAGTTTCAGCACATTAGCCTCTAAATTCCGTGCGTTAATGGCATATAACCATTTAAGAAACTCGAAGCCTTAGCCAGTATACCATTTCTCACATCTATAGAATTATAATGCCTGTTACAGTCTGACCGCGAATAATACGAGTAGCAAGATCAGAGTCTTTCTTATCTTAAGTCAAGCGATTTGTATCTAGTATACATTACCTAACAACCCCTAGGCTATTCACCCATTGCGAGTGGCCATCGGCTGAGTCGTTCAGACACTGGCTACGGCGATTTGTGCCCGTTAGGCTTCCATAATGTTATAGTGCAGCGTCTACAGGTAGCTCTTATGAACTACCCCATCAGCTTGTGGATTGCGACAATAGCCTACACTAATTTTCACCACATTCCGCTCGCCAGTTACCCGCCCTCGAACTAATGACGCTGTGCATTTATCCCTTCATACTATTTGGTTAAGCGACCACATTGTGCGTGTGGGGCCTCACCAAAATCACTAAGAAAGATGAGTTCGGACAGCTCTACGAGCTATTATGGCGATGGGTTCTAGTCTCAAGATTAATAGGCTGTTATATACATAATAATGTGTAAATCAAGTAGAGTTTTTAATCATACGGCCTCGCCGTTGGGTGGTGGTGAAACCACACCACTTCCCCCAAGCTTTTCACCACATCTAGGGCCTATGATAAGCTTCCTTTCTGAACACCCCTTTACAGGGGCATCGGAACTTCTTAAACCTTCAAGTGGTTTGGTGCCACCGTGACCCTAGATGGTTAGCGCCTAGCTTAAATATAGTATAAGATAGCTGAAGATAGGCTGGAGTTCTAAAGCTGAGTGTACTTCAGTACAACCCATACACTAATCCGCGCCTTATACGGTATAGGTCATGATATTGTCCATTGGGCTAGTAGCTCTTTCACGATATCTTCGCCATCGTTTTCAAAGAGTGGTGGGATTAGAGCAGATTCCCTTCTCGAATGTACAATTTTTGGTACTTCAAGCGTGTCACGACGTCCAAGATTATTTTGTGAAGATTCGCTGTTGTTCGTATCCACTACTTCAGGCACTATTTCGACGCTTGACGAGAGAAACCTTCCAGTAGCGGATAGGCCAGAAAGATCAGGGTTGCGAAGAGATTCGCCAGGGACTTCCGGAAATTCTCGAATACATTCGTTTCCCGATAGTGGTAGGTCAAGTGTAGAACTTCTTCCTTTGGCACCTATGAGTCTCATGAATAGGGTCTTCATGGCGCTCGTGCGACGGATCGAGGTAGAAGGGGGCGGGGCACAGACCATGGAGTTTTGGACAATTGGACTAGTGGGTTGAGCAGGGCCTTTGATATTGACAATCCACTTCAGCGTTTCAATGTTTAGTGTGCCAAACACACTGGAGATGGTGACATTGCGTTGCAAGTTGACGTACACTAGTTCGGCCTGAGAGTGCATGGAGCAATTCTCTTTGATGATATCCTGCTGCTCTTTAGTGAGCTCGAGCATCCTGATATATGGATCATGGCCTTCGTCGAAGTATGTCTTGACCAGTTTCTGGAGGGACTGATCTGGGAGCTCCATCTTACTCAACGTGATAGAGTCGCCGTAGCCAGTCGTCAGCCCTTGGAGGTAATCCGTGTACCATCCCTGGTAGTAGCTTGTTTCGTCGCTGGTGTTCGAGGTTGACGATGTGGGGGTTACATTCCTCGATGTGGTCCTCATTTGTGGTCGATTCTTAGCAGGTCGAGTAGTTATAGCCGATCTGGAAACTGACATTGAAGCCATATATTTTTGAAGAAAAGGTTGTTTAAAAGGATGGGGCTCATGGAGCAAACCAGATCCCGCTGAAGCGATAGATCTCGCATCCGGGGGTGACCTGGCCAGGATATTCGCTTCTACTTCGGTAGTCGAGCTCGACTTGTGAAGAATCTCTTTCTCTTGCAATCGCGTGTTACCGGGAGGCGCCAAAGGCAAGCGTGTCAGACTAACACCTTTGCTGCCCGAAGCGAGCCCACGTTCCCTAAAGCTGGAACGCAAGACTGGGTCGGCGTTCTGTTGTGAGCTGGGTAGGGATGCATCCGTAGAATTTGTATCCGTAGATCCCAACGCGCCCTCCCCAAATGAAGTAGTCCTATTTAGAGGCTGATTGGGGACTTTTTTCACTGGTGGTCTATATGCTCTGATCGTACGCGCTTGTTTCAGCTGGACGATGGTAGACCCAAGTTCCAGTCTCTCCGTTTCGTGGATCGGTCGCTGACGACCATCTCTCTGCGCAAGGGCAAGGGTAGCTACAGCTATCATGAGAATAAGATTACCTTTGGCATCTCGAAGATCGCTTCGAAGGTCATCGAATTGAGGTTGCAAGAACGGCCATTTTGCTTTCTCTAACACAGACAGCTCAATGTTTGAGTGCAACGCAGGGCGCTTCCCTACTTGTTCAAATGCGCGGCGTAGTAGGATTCCAATCTCTGTAAAGACTGACCTGCAACGTTGAAGAGCATCTGAGATGTCCTTTAGGGCGACGGCGTTGAAAACCGACTTAAGAACTCCTTGCGCATCAGGCTGAGGTATAATCAATTCGCGCACCTGGTTGAGAATTGCACACGTGCTGCTGATATCGTCCGCGATGCTCACAACCCTTTGGCTAGCTGTCGTAACTTTCTCTGCGAGGGCATACAGCTTCACGGAGGCTTGTACCCCAGCTGCGGTGATACCAACTACAGACCCTGCGATGCTGAGGGGGTCTGCCATCGCGTTCTCTCAAAAGGATAGTTATGTTTGATAATTTGAAGTAGGTAACAAGTGCTGCTGGACCAAACATTCTATGCGAGAAGGCTGAGGTGCACCTGAGGATAAGCGCATGAGGCCTCCCATAGAATATCAGGCACAGCCACTATGCTGACTAATAAATATACACTTGTAGCAAACGGGCAACTCGCTCCTGGGGTATGTTGAGAGTCGAAAAAGACACCACATGTCAACAGGAAGCTCTGGAGAAGAGAATCGAAGACTAAGGTGGTGAGGAGACACTGGGTGTGGTAGCTAGTACTCGTAGGCAGGAGACAGTTAGCTTATGAGGTATTCACTGGACGGGGATTAATGCATGCAACATGGGCTCATTTGAAGAGTACAATGTCTATTCCAAGATGTACTGTTGTTGGCCTGCCTGGCGGATCTTTTTTATGCTATATTGGAAGATGGCGCTTTCAAAGGTGGCCTTCGTTGTGATACATCATGGTTAAGAGCGTTGAGTGACTTGAGACCTCGGCTACGTACTAGAAAGCAAATACCCCGCATGACCGCAGCCCAACACCTGGCTTTTATTGTAGCCATATGTTTGACCTTTGCATCGAAGCAGAAGTATGTGAATAAGTCTGCGATCATGTATCTCCCTAGAACATCCGCGGCCTTATAATTGTATCTGCGTGCTGGTCATCGGTATCATGCCTGATGGCCTCAAACCCATATTGCAGCCGCCGCGTATAGTAATCCTTCGCAGCCGAAGTTTGCAGAAAGATAGCTGCGCTCCGCTCATCTGCGATAGCGCATGCACGCTCGACTAGCCTCCGACCTACGCCCATGCGCTGGTATTCTTGATCAACGCATAAGAGCTCGATTAGATAGTTCGGCACCTTGCCCACAACTTTATCTCGCTCTTGGATCATTCTTCGGATCCCATCAGCGAAAGAGGGAGAGTGATCCGGAGTCAGAGGGACTGTAGAAGTGATGACATTGCTCGTCGATGGCCCACATTCGGGATTGTGGTAATGCAATGTCAAGAGCCCGACTGTCTGATCACCGTCAACAGCCACAATAATACAAGATTTTGCATCACTCAAAGCAATGTAATATGTCTGTCTCCACCATTCTTGGATAGTAGGCGTACTGGGGATAATCCGTGGCAGCAGCGCGTCAGTAGCGTAGGCGCGTGGGATGATGGTTACCATAGATTGGACGTCCTCATAGCGTGCGTCACGAATGATGATATGGCTCATGTTCAGAAAAAATAGGTGTAGAAAGCTGGTGTTGAGTCCGGAGATTTCAGAGGTGGTCGAGGGAATTGGCAGGAGAATAGCTAAGTGTGAAGGATAAACTCTTAGGTAGAAGTCATAAGACTTCTAATGCTGACTCTTACTTTGCAAAAGCCATGGAACTTTAGGTATCTCAACACTGGTATAATGGATTCTTAGGATCTCTTTACTGTGGATCCTCTACTGATCAAGATTAGAAAGAGCTATAATCTATATCTTCTTTATTTTTAGATATTATGTTTACATACTGCGATGCTGTCCTCGGCTCATGGCGAGAAACTCCAAGTGTGGGGAAAAGCGCGGATACTGCCCCTCGTGGTAATCCCTTCCGAGAAGGATCGATGCTGGTCAAATAACGCACGAAAGTGGAATAGATCGGAGCATCTTTAACCGCGAGCCTCGGACAAAGCCTCTTGAGCACGATGAGGGAAATCTTTACTCCAGACTCCACTCTACGCAGTAAGCCTACTTTATGATGCGAAAACCGACAATTGCGCTATTGGCTTTAACGCCACTTGCGACCGGCCAGTTCAACTATGCACAGTTTGTGAATCCGTTCTGGGGTACTGAAGGACCAATACCAAATTACACCTTTGGCGGTGGTGCCGTTTTTGTGGGAGCGGCGGTGCCGTATGGAGTGGTCAAATTGACGATGGATACGTACGTCAAGAATACGAGTATTGCGGCGTTACAAGGTGGATATACGCCAAATGGTCTCATCACGGGCTTCTCGATGATGCATGAGTCTGGCACAGGAGGATGTTCAAAGTACGGCGTTATTTCGCAAATGCCCCTCACAAACATCGAAGCACCAGTCAATCTCTTGGATAATCGCACGTACTGGCAAGAACGTGTTGGGCATGATCATGCAAGCGTTGGGTATTTTCGGACGAGCCTAGAAAACGGAGTCACAACGGAACTGAGCGCAACAAGACACGCAGGAATCTTGCATTACGAGTTCCCAAAGGATGAGAAGAAGCATATCCTTGTAGATGTGTCACATTATCTTCCAAACGTTGTTGGAGGCTATTGCACTCAAACATATCGTGATGGCAAGATCGAGATCTCGCCAGATCGCAAGAGCTATCGAGGTTATGGAACTTATGCTGGAGGATTTAATGAGGGTGCGCCATACACAGTCTATTTCTGTGGCGAGTTCGAGACGGCACCAGATGAAACAGAAACATTTGCCGGCCGTAATCAGTTCCCTGGTTTCAATGCGATGAACCCAGAGCCTATCCCGTGGCCGGTGTTTGCCTCAGATAATATAACTACTCCCCAAGGTTCACGCGTTGGAGCGGTGTTTACATGGAAAGGGACCCAGACGACGATTCGTTCCAAGATCGGAATATCGTTCATTTCAGAAGAGAAGGCTTGCAGATTCAAAGACGAAGAGATTAAGAGCTGGGATACACAGGATACAGTTGATGCAGCAGTTGAGGAATGGAACCGTGAAGTTTTCAGCATGATTCGGGTGGATACAGGGAATAAGACTAACCAAGAGCACCTTACTCTGTTGTATTCATCGCTCTACTTCATGCATCTCATTCCATCCAATCGGACCGGCGAAAACCCCCTCTGGCAATCGGAAGAACCGTACTGGGATGATTTTTATTGCTTGTGTGGGTTCACTTTCTCAACTTTGCTTATCGCCTATTAACCACATCAACCAGGGGATACTTTCCGGAACACGATTAGCCTTTCCCATCTTATCCAAACGGATGCATACGAATCTCAGATTCGCTCGCTTATCGATATTTGGAGAAATCAAGGTTACATGCCAGATGGACGATCAGGAAATGACAACGGTCTAGTGCAAGGCGGCAGCAACTCCGACAATGTGCTTGCAGATGCGTATGTGAAGGGTCTCCGAGGCAAGATCAACTGGGCAGACGGTTATGCTGCTATGGTAAAGAACGCCGAGGTGCCTACCAATGGCAGCAACAAAGAGGGCCGAGGTGCAGGCGGAGATTGGTTAGAGTACGGATATGTCAGCTCTTCCATGCCTAGGAGTATATCACGAACTGTTGAGTATTCGCTAAATGATTTTGCTCTTAGCCAAGTAGCAAAGGGCGAGAAGCCGGGCGACGTGTCAAAATATTTGAAACGATCGGCCGGGTGGCAATTGATCTGGGATCCGAGTACACGTAGCGTTAACACTTCACAAGACTTCAATGGCTTTCTTACTCCAAAGGACAGAAATGGTACATTCAACCGGACTGACTACAATCCAGCACGATGTGGCTCTTGCTCATGGTCGTCAATCACTTACGAAGGCACACCTTTCGAATACTCTTTCACGATTCCCCACGATATGAAGACGTTGATAGAGAAGATGGGCGGCCTTCAAGCTTTTGAGGAGCGTCTTGATTATATCTTTGTCCCAAACACTAGCCAAGCTGACCTTGGGCCAAATGGTGCTGGGATCAACACTATTATGAACATCGGGTAAGAAAACTCTCAGGTCCCCGCGAGCTATGACTCATAGCGATGCTGATAAATGTATTTAGCAATGAACCGGATTTTGCTACACCTTATCTATATAATTACATCAACAAACAGTGGAAGTCGGTAAATCAATCACGCTCACAAGCCAGACAATAGTATGTTTCCAGCCTCACGTTGCTCCCAACATGTGCATGCACTGATTGTTCAGCTTCCGCAACACCACGAACGGCATGCCTGGTAATTCAGATGCTGGGGCCTTAAATTCTTGGCTGATTTGGCAAATGCTGGGTCTTTACCCAATTGTGACACAGCCAGTGTACCTTCTCGAGTCGCCTTGGTTTAGCGATATCAACATGACGATCAGCAGGGATAAGACCCTGCGAATTACGGCAAATGGGCTTGCTGAAGATAGCTTCTACGTGAAAGGCGTGAAGATCAATGGAGTTCAATGGGACAAAAACTGGTTTAACCATGACGACATCTTCCATAAGGGTGGTACCATCGAATTTGATCTTGGTACAGAACCCGTAGTATGGGAGAAAGGTGATGTACCACCTAGTCCAGGAAATTTGGATTGATAAGATCACGGAACGTATGTTGAAACTGATTCGAGTGGTTTCGAAGGGTAGGACAATGCAACTAAGTTGTTGGCGCGTGATTTCTCATGGCAAATATGTGATAGCATTCGATCTGCACATACAAAGATAGAACCATTACCTATGCTAATACCCATGTTCTTGTCATTCATCTATCGTTTTTTTACGCGTCCTATCCTCACTTCTACCGCGTTAAGTTGACTGCGAGCCGCGCCTGACGATTCAAAACCTTCCCCTTTACATTTCTTGCTATTTGCTCCTCACGCCGTCCACTCGTCTAAGTCTTTTGGTGCTATAATGAAACATCTCCGTTATAGCATCTTTCAGTCTGTTATAGAAGCAAAGCCCCATTTTAATACTTGTGAATTCCGTATTCGCAATAATAAATTCCAGCTCCAATATCTCCCTATAAAAATTAGTTTGGACTAACATTGATCAAAGCAGTCAATTAAGCTTTCTCACTCAAAGAATCTATGGAACGGAGGAAGAAATTATTGCTACTTATGAAAATGAGACCTCGGCTCCTCTTCGCGAAGGTAAACAGCTTTTCCCAGTACGTTGTTAGGAGTAGCTCGGAAATGCCGATGTCAAGAATTTGCAGTATGTATAAGCAACGATGACAATCTTTCTTGATAGTAATACTCGAAAATTGCATTATAAGATAGCATCTGTGGCCTTCGAGGGCGAGTCGACAATACAAGGATCAAGCCTTGTGCCTCGTACTAGGATCAGATAGATATCACAGCTACACAAGGCCTATCTAGATATTCATCCATCTAGAAGGCGATTTAGTATGTGGAATAATGCATATCAACGCCATGATTAAAGCAGATTACCAACATGGACGTATAAAGAACAAGGATAATAGAAGAAATACGCACTTGTGCATAATGCAACAATATCAAAACCTTTCACAGATATGTAGATCCAGAAAGTCAATATTCTATCTTATGTAAGTTTTTTCTCATCCTGATACATCTTGATGACGAGTTAGTGACTTCCTGCCACAGTGTTATGTCAATGACTAGGTTTATAACCTATCGAACTTCGCCCAATGTTCTGCACCCAAGAATTCGCCACCAGTGATAGCATCCATCTCAACATCATCGTTCCAAGAATCAGTCTGCTCTTCTATGGTTTCTCTGTCCCAAACACTCCTAGCGCTGTCGACGCTGTATCCATTATGAGTCTCACCACACGACACTGCCAGTCGCTTTTGGGTTGCTTCGCGAATCATCGCAACCCAAAATGATCCTCCAGATCCAAAGCGGTTCGTAAACAACCCATTATGGTATTTCTTCCATAAAACCGGCAAATGCAGGATCCGCTCGTCGAACTGATTGGTTCTGCCCAAGCCTTCAAACACCAGCGTGTTGATGTCAAGATTTGAGTCCTGGGCAATGCATCGGTCAAACCCTGCAAGCCACATGCGGCTGTCATCACTTTGACGCAGTGCAAGCTCCATCATCTGTACCTCATGGATGTGAGCCCGTTCGGTGCAAGCCTACAGTCTACGTTTAGTACTTCTTTTGACACTAGATCAGGTAAAGCAAACCGGATTAGACAGTTTGATAGCGCACTTATTGAAAAGCAGCTGTGCTGTCTTACGCGCATCAAATAAAACCTTTGTCATCCTACTAGTCTCGAGAAGACTTTTCAAGGCAGATGCGCTTCTCTCATCTCGACGCAGAGCCTCAGCAATATATGAGAGACTGATTACGCTGATTGTACTCGTTGGGGTAGTGTAGAAAACTAGATTTCCAGCAGTGGTAGTGAGACAGAGGGACGCCGGGCTGTTTGGCAGTTCATCAATGCTTTTTAGAAGCGACTCGAGTGTGTTTGAAGCTGTAATACGCTGCACTGTAATAACCTTAGAAGAGACCCCAGCCATGATATCCTAATATGCAGGAAATTGTGTTCAGGGTAAAGGAATGAAGTTGCGCTGATGGTATTTCAAAATTCGCTTTGGCATTCTTATGTGCTTGCTACATTACATAAAATTGCCGCTGCACCTCCAGCGACCAACACATCACCTGTTTGTGTACATTGCTACACCATGTAAATTTAGAGTAATACCAGGATCTGATTTGTTGGGTTTTGGTGGATAGATATGCATGTTCTGATAGCTAAGCTACCCGTTGGCATCGGCAACCATTGCTAGCTGCAATGGGTAATTTCCAAGGACTCACGACTGCGCGGGAATCATGAAGGATTAAACACCATGCATTGTGCTGTTACCATTCGCAAGCCTCTGCCCAGGAATGTGTTCTCTGGTCTTTCATGTACAAGGTAATCTCTGGCTGCAACTCTAGTGGTAGATGTTGTAGGATGCTGAGCTTGGGAGGCGCACGCTCTGAATCCTCCTGCATCGTGTCGTGGCCCTGCAGATGGTCAGCACTATTTAGTGCGGGGTAGATTGAACTCAGGAAGCGTCACATATAGGCACCTTACACCATAATTACGAATGTACATAGAATTCACAACATTACCCCACTGGTGTTACCTCTCTACAGTCTCCTATCTTTTATTCATCGAAAAAACCTTTCTCATACAGAGGTCAAAATGGGCGGATGCAGCAGGAAAAGTTAGTGTACTCAAGGTTTGCTGCCGCTGCGGTAAAAGATTCGAGAACACGAAAACGTACTTACGGCACAAAAGAACTGTGTGATATCCATTAGAAGGAGGGGCGTGGTATATCTATGACTTGTTGAGCCTACAAGTGCAGCATCAGGTTCAAAATCGCAATAAACTCTCAGATCACGAATGGCGCTGTGCGATTCATAGCAACAGGTGAATGCGAGTTCGAATACATCGGATTGGGCTCAGGTTTTGGGATTCAATCCGGTTGTGGGTTCGATACGAGGGACAGAAAAGCACCCCATTGAACCAACGGAAGCTACAGCCCAGGGAATGTGTCCTTATTGACAAAGCGTCATAACCGAAAAGAGGCTGGTCAAGCATTTGCAGTATTCGAAGACTTATTAGGTGAAAAGTTCAGATCTGAATCTATGTTCAAACGCACAAATGTAGTTTCAGTGCCATCCACGGCTCCGCATTCACCTTCGACGACGATTGCCTCAGCATTACGGCTAATCTTAAGCAGTATCTTTTCTCCAGTACTCTTAAAGACCTTACTTATCTCCGGTCTTTGTAGCCGTGCCTTTGCGCCTGACACCCTTCAAGTACACAAACGCGATCCTATATACTTCAATCGTTAAACTGACACGCCTCTTACTTGAAACAAACAATAGTATGACTCCTTGATCTCATCCTTTCAGTCTGAAACTGGAGCCCGTGTCGGCGCAGACCGGAACTTTAGTAGCTAGCTTTGCCTATATGTGCGGTCATACATCTACTAGTAGAAAGCTCTTGAAAAGCACAGTCAAGGAGTGACAGCTCGCGTGGTCAGAAAAAGGCGAGACAAAAGAAAAGATCTCTAAGACACCCGACCGCAATACCAAGGGGACGAGTTCTCACGAGACATCCGCACGGCCCTCTCAATTCAGTATTATGTTGAAGGATAGTGGAAACAAGAAGATCGAATAGTCCCTTTTCCACACGGTATATGCATATCATCCTTATCGCTGATATATATAGTATCGCTAAGCTCGCAACATTGCAAGCTTATATCATTGGAAGATTTGTAACGACTATATTTGAATAGATTCCTGCGGTAAATGCCCTCCCAGAAGTTCTGCAGAGCAGTCAGGTTACGATGCTTACCCGGTTGATCTCACAAGATTTTACCAGAAGCGGCCCAGCAATCATCTGGCTAAATACCGTCTAAAATGGCGGATTTCCCAAGATAAAATCCGCCGCACTAACCCCACCAAGGGATAGATCGTTCCAAGATACCCACATCCTGGGTTAGCACCATGCGGGGTTGGGCTAAATTTCGTGAGCCGTGACGTTTCTTGAGAGTGAAGTGAGGGTATTGAGTACGAATACTAACGCGAGATCTTGCCTGATTCGCGCGATTTTAGAATGTAAGCTAAATTAATAGGGTGGGGTAGATTAGCACGTGTATATATTCGTCCTAGGTACCTGTAAACAGACCTCTGATAGTGCCATTGGAGCTCACTATGAGGTTTACTACTCTGATCCAATCGCTGCTCGCCTTCTCGGCACCAACATGGGCAAAAAACTCAACCTACTACAACCCTGTTCTCCCTGGCTGGCACTCTGATCCGTCATGTACGCCCGTGAACGGAACATTCTTCTGCGTAACATCAACATTCATTTCATTTCCTGGTCTGCCTATCTACGCATCACAAGACCTGGTCAATTACAAACTCATTAGCCATGTCTGGAACCGAGAATCACAGCTTCCAGGCTACAGCTATGCGACCGATGCCCAACAGCAAGGCATGTACGCTGCTACCATTCGGCACCACCAGGGCACATTTTACGTCATTTGTGAGTATCTGGGTACAACTACCAACCGTACAAATGGTGTGTTGTTCAAGACTACCGACCCATTTGATGAAGCTAGTTGGAGTGACCCCGTCCTTTTCCGCGCTCCAAAAATTGACCCCGATCTATTCTGGGACGACGATGGCAAGGTTTATGTAGCTACGCAAGAAGTCCGGATCCAAGAAATCAACATTGACACTGGGGCGATGGGACCCGTCATCAATCTTTGGAATGGTACTGGCGGTATCTGGCCCGAGGGCCCTCACATTTACAAGAAAGATGGATGGTACTACCTCCTTATTGCAGAGGGTGGCACAGCTGAAGACCACGCCGTGACCATGGCCCGCGCGAAGAAGATCACTGGCCCATATACTCCCAGCCCACACAATCCTCACCTCACAAACCGCGGTACTGATCGGTATTTTCAAACTGTTGGCCACGCAGACCTCTTCCAAGATGGCAATGGAAACTGGTGGGGCACCGCTCTAGCTACGCGCTGGGGACCTCCCAACAGCTCATATTTCCCAATGGGCCGAGAAACTGTTCTCTTCCCTGTGACATGGCCTACCGGCGAATGGCCCATCATGCAAACCGTTCAGGGTATCATGTCCGGCTGGGAACTCCCTGCCCCGTCCCGCGACATCCCTGGTACTGGGCCGTTTAACAGCGACCCAGACATCTATGACTTCCCTACTGGGAGCCAGATCCCGCGCAACCTCGTTTACTGGCGAGTACCACGACCAGGCATGATCAGTGTGACCGAGAACGGGTTGCAGGTCGTGCCAAGCAAGAACAATCTGGGTAACAAGTTTAATAATACGAACCCAGCGAGTAAGGCCATCAGCTTTGTAGGACGCAGGCAGACTGATAGCACGTTCAAGTTTAGCGTGGATATGAGCTTCAACCCGATTCAGGACAACCAGGAAGCTGGTATCACCGCGTTCCTCACGCAGTATGCGAATGTGCAGCTAGGCGTTACTCGCATGAACGGCTCAACGGTATTTCGCTTTAACTCGACCGAGTCCCCGAACAAGTACACGCCTCTTCCCGAGGCATGGAAAGAACAGCCTATCTCCCTCATAATTGAGATGTGCACGCCAGATGAGTACTTGTTCTCGGCTGCGTTGGCGGCGGGCGGCTCGGAAAAACTGGAGTTAGGGAAGGCCGCCACTAATCAGGTGAGCGGAGGTACGGGGAGTTTTGTGGGTACGTTGATTGGGGTTTATGCGACGTGTAATGGGGCTGGGGACGATATTTTGAATTGCCCGCGAAATACGCCCAATGCCTGGTACAAGAAATGGAGGTATACTGGGGTGAAGCAGTGGGTTGACAAGGAAGTTGCTGTGGCCAGTGAGGGGTTCAATCAGAAGATTTGGTCTGGTGGGAAGGAGCAATATTGTATACGAGATTGAATACTCATAAGTATGCCTAAGAGTAAGGGCTCCTGTCTACAATTCATGTACATTGATGTGTCTCAAAACTCGAAACCTTATGATGTTGAGACGTACACTACTTCTAATCAAGATGTCGAGACTTAAGAGATGTATATTGATGGACATTACCATAAATATTTGGCGATCTTGTGTCTTCGATATCACACATGGAAAGTGAGTGCTACTCTTGCCCCTACATACTTTTGCTCGGCACTAAGGCTAGTCACAGAAGTTGTGCTAAACCGGACAGATGGGATTCTGGCAATGCAGCTGCTACTTCTCAAGACTCTTTACATGAATGCTGGCCCTTCAGTGAAGGAAAATGTCCTTGAACAATTCTAAAAGTTGATTGTTGCATATGCTGTGGAGATCGAGTTCAAGCTCCACCAAAAGGCATACGATCTTTTGTCGCAGAATGACACTTAAACCCAATCGATCAACAGTTCTTTGAGGATCTTCGATCGTGTCTCTAGTGGTAGCAGTATATCTTTGACTTCCCATTCTCGTCTGTAGACTCACATCAAGCTGCATCGATATCATTAGGTCGCGAGAAGTTAAGGTGTCGCGCAACGCACCCGCAAGCTGTTCACGTACCTAGCGTGGGGCGTGCCGCAACTCAATCAAGTCAGATCGAGATCCGTATTTTTGGTGTAGTAGCTCGACTGCTAGCGCAACCTTGGACTAGGTAATGTAGAGTGCATGATACCATATGTTCAGTGTGGAACGCAGATCAAAGAGAAACATGCTGATGTCGCAGACTAATGCGGGTCAGTATCCCACGGATACAACATGAGTTAGAGATGCTAGGAATTAATTACAGTGTTAGGTGCGTGAGAGCTACGTCATCTTGAGGGGGTTTGGAAGTGAAAACTTTCCGCACTCTACATAGCTATCGCAGTATGTTTGGCGATAGGCTACTGCACCAGTATCGTAGCTGGAGCGCGGCATGTGTTTTGGTGGTTACGTTGCTGTAACACTGGGTGTGGGACCTTCATTGATCATGCTCTCACCTAAGAATCCACAATCCAAATGAAGTTGATCTTGGCCCTGAGCCGTAGGAGAAGCGATGTTTTTTTCTCATTGAAAGCTTGGGTGGAAGTCCCGCCAGGTCTCGTATTCACCACCTTCAAGATCGTCACAGAAACAGTGAGGGTGCGCATCTTCCTTAGGAAGTTTAGTCAGCCATGTTTCTGGCTCTGCTATCAGCCTTGTCGTTGTTGCTGGAGGACTTGGGGTTGGTATGTAGGTAATTCCTAGCTTCAGTATTGATTTGCTGTTTGCATTTCCAACAGTGTTTGTATATTAAAGTTATCCAGTTCGTAAATTACAATAGAAGCCAGGTTGTTAAGATTCCCTTCACTTATTGTAGCAAAGATTGGGCATGTAAGGGGGACAGCAGTAGTCTTGGTAAAACTGGATGCGCTACAGGTAGTGATAATTCGCTTGCAATTTGACTTTCCATACGTGGTTGATCGAGTATTAGAGAGTTCAGATACTGAGCAACGCTTTTTGCAGAATGATGCTATAATGCTGCGACAGTAACTTGTCGAACTGCCGTTGAGGTTGCTTCTGCTACCAAAAAGGCTCAAACAGCCGTTATCGCCAAAGCAAATGCTAATGCAATCATAGAATAGCCACAAAAGACCTCCACCAGCACTTCCGCTACTACCTCCTCTTTCTCCTCCACTTGAGTACACTACTGGACCATACGTCATGTGATGTCCGGATAGACAATCAAACCCGAAATGACCTCTCTTGGTCAGCGTCACGAGATGTAACACTACACTACTCGTGATTCATATGAGATCGTATGGTAAAACTCGGTCGATCCATCGCATTCCTGGTCCTATACCTCGAGCGTAGTTGTCGTGAAAGGGGTAGGCATGAAAGTGACATATTGACTTGCGCCAGTCGTAGTAATCGGTCCGCAGCTTACTGTAATGGTAGTAAGCCAGTGCTCTCCAGGAGTTATCGTGGCAAGAGATACCTTAGTAGTGGCGCTTGTTCATAAAACCATTGGTGGTAAGATAAGGCTACGAGGTGATTAGCACGTGACAATAGGAGGCTTAGATGAGTAAACATCTGGGCTGACCAAGGTCGGCCCCGACCTATTGTCTCCTCCGCCAGGACGATCACCCGCTGCTGTCTGCCCACCAAAGTTGAGACCATTGACTTAGCTGTAGCGCTCATCATATATCTTCCTAACATACCATCATATACTATAATGTATACTATAATATCATAGCCTTCTTCGACCTTCAGCTGATACTCGTTGCTTTTGGAAGACGTGATGTCTTGGAGCGCAATGTTGGGTACTTATTTCTTCGTGCTGGTGCAGCAACGGGGAACTGCAGCCGGATACTTGCTAGAAAAGATTCATTCTGGACCAGTGCATTCTGTTCATGTGTTTACTTCTGTAAAAGATGATCAGCTAACGAAAGAATTGATCTTCATCACTTCAGTGAGTTTCTGAGTACCTTGAAACACAGGCTGCAGCTTACTTTTTCCAACTTGAAAGCTGTTTAGAATACCACCAAATACGAAGTTCTTCAAACGATCTATCAGCATATAATAAAGACTAGGTGCGTAGAAGCGTACTAGATGATTACAAGACTTCAGGTCTATTTGACATGAAAGTATGTGCAGGTAAGGTCAGCCCAGACTCGATGCTTCAAAATAGTCAAAGGGCAAGAACCTATTGGATAGAGGCTCATTGTTGGTTATTGACATACCACAGCTCGCAATGCATTTTCCATATGGGCATGTGGCACCAGGAGTACTAGTGTGTGCAAGACTTTCGTTGCAAAAGTCCTTAGATATATCACCGTCACACCAAATATTGTAACACGTTTGCGTGGGCAAGGGTTGAGCTCGTCAATTCCAGACATATCCCTTGGCCTTTTTCTACCTTGAGAAGTAAGACCACAAGTTACCAGGGATTAACGGCTGGCATTGGTGGCGCTCCGGTAAAGATACAAAGCAATTGGTTGTCCACAAATACTGTCAGTCTTACCAGCCCCAAGTATATTTGTTGCAGCCCTGCAGTTGTTGAATTGTCAGGGCGTATTTTCTTGAGGTTATGTAGTAGACATGGGTCGACAAGGCCGTGTATCTTTTGCATGTACTGTCGGCGTTGGGCTGTGTAGACTGGAGACGGGAAGACTTCCAGATCAGCAGCAATGAAACCTGCCAACCTGTATCGTTTTTTGGCTGCATAGTTCGTGTCACCATTGTATCTGACAAGTTGAGCTATGTGATCTTGCCGTGGTCGAGTTGAGCCCAGCAGCCATCACTGCTCGCTGCTTAGGTGTAAGTGCAGGTTGCCGCTTCGCAAGAGTGTCGTTCGACTTAACGTTCGGGGTGACCATGATCTATGAATCTGGTAACATCGAAACTATAGTGCCTAACTATTTGAATCATGCATACATATACCGACCATGTAAATCGCGTTATCAAACTTTCGCAAAGCCTTATGTACAGTTACACGACCTCTTAAGGCATCAATAAATGTATTACGAAGTAGCTTGACATTGCGTGAGAGCATCCTTCCCCTCTTCAGCAGAGATCGGTGATACATACCCTAACTAGAACTTGGCACCCCGGCAAAGCTTCCTGGAGAAGTTGGCGAGAGTCCGTGCACGAAGTAGAATGACTCAGCTGTCGGAGTCAGCATGAGGCTCAAGTACGCTAGTAAACGTTTGGTCCCTGCAGGTGTGGGGGTGTAATCTGCTTCTCTAGTATTTAATTACGATATGCACATTCGACAATAGCAATTCTAGAGAGCACAACAGATGGTGAGGTAGTTCATGTATCGAGACTGTCACATTTCCCTATAACACTACCACATAGTTCCAGACCAAGCCCGCGCTATCGCACGTCTTGCTTTACAAATTACTACATATAGCTACTACCGCGACTTAAGCTGACGACCATCTACTGCTTGTAGCAAGCCCTGCGGAACTGAGCGTTCCATCCACTGACAGTATCATACTTTCCACCAGCGTTGCAGGCGGTACCAACCTCAAGAGGGTTGTTAGGATTAGTCACACCATCAGCGCGGTGGGCATTAGTGCACCAGCGCTGGCAGTCGAGATTGCCGATCTTAACGTCCTGGTGGATGGAAATATGCAAATTAGCATCCACAACATTCATCTTTTTCCGTTCCTGAGAGATTACTTACCGAGTAGACGCAGCAGTGCGAGCCATCTGAGAAGAGACACTGGCAGAACTGGGCAGCGTTGGCAGTGATGGCACCAGCGATCAGCAGAGTGGCGAGAGAGAGAATGCGGACCATCTTAGCGGTTGTGGAAAGTTTCGAGGAGGTAGAAGAAAGTTGTAGAGCAGAATGGATTCAGGTTAAGAGGCTTGGTGCTGTCCAGAGAGATGGATATGGTGCCAGAGAGATCAGTTCTCTGATATTTATATGTATGTAGGAAAGATAGTCCATCATCAACTATCTATTCACAGGTTGGCTGGTCTAGCTCATCCCGGAGTTTAGCTGTAAAACAATCTGACTTCGGGCGAATTCGGTTCTCCATTCTCGACGCTAGTCTTGGGATCAACAAACTGGCCCAAGGTCCTCAAGTAGCTTGAAGGTGGATTTCACCGAGAAGGAATGAGAATTTAGTTCTATTTAGCTTTTGAGGTACTTTTTGGAAGGTACTCCGAAGATTGATTTGACCGAAATAGAGAGTTGTGGGTAGATGTGGATAACTTGGACAAAGGTATGACTAGAACAAAGGAAGTCGACTTTGATATCATATAGTAGTAATAACTTCATTACTTCCTTATTTAGGATAGTTAGGAAAGAGAAAGTTTACTCAAAACTTGTTCAAGCTCGTACGTATCTCAATGGACATATATGTGTGTCTGTAGAGTTTGCGAGTAGTTGTACATGTACGTCACCGGCTAAATGAAGAAGCTGGCAAGGGCGTTTAACCGGGTGATAGTGTGGAGTCAAGTTGGCTCAGCCCCATACTATCCCTGCGAAACAACGGTTATTTCCGTGTATTTGCGCATGTGGAAGGTGTCTCTCAGTTTGGAATCGTGATTTACTGTGGTCACAGCTGAAATTGTCGTGGGCAGAGAATTGTAGCGCGTTGATCACAAGGGATCGAGAGTAGGTTAACACAGGCCAACGTAGGGGTTCTAATGGATTGAATACGACGCGCTACCTTCCTAGCTCTCCCTAAAGGAATTGACGCTATGACTTATTCTCTACTTAGCTGACCACAAGATCGTATCTGTGATAGGCAAATATGAGCTTGCCATCTATATAAATCCACATCAATGCTCTTTGAGCCTGACGTACTGATCCAGCATCTTCGTTAACTTTGCAAACAAATCAGCTCCTTATTCAGAAGTTTCACAGTCATTTTGGATCTACTTGACTACTCATCAACCTTTGACTGCAACAAAATGGTCCGAATATCCATCTTCGCGGTCATCTTCGCCGCCGTCACTTCTGTCGCCGCTGACGGATATTGCCAATGCCTCTACTCAGATGGTTCCCATTGCTGCGTTACTGTAAGTCAATAATGGCTCGAGTGGAACTACAAACGACCAAATCTAACGCCAGACTAGCAATACGGCATCAGAAAAAACTGCGTGGAGAGGTGCATCGACAACGGAAACTCAGACAGGCAGTGTAACGCTGGTGGCAAGTACTCTGATGTCAGTGGCTGGAACGCACAATGGCGTCGTGCATGCAGAGACGACACCATTGGAAACGCTCGCTAGAGTATCTTGCGCAACTCCGCACAAGTGATTGCTTCTTTGGGTCATATCAAACAATATTCTTTGTATTGCTTTCCCCTAATTCCTGAGATCCTGATACTTCGCTGGGAAGCTCGCATGTGGATCGGTCACATATCCTTGAAGTTCTAGATACATAACTTAGGAACACAGCAATCAATGAAAGCAACTCTTATACATTACTCGCCAATGTGCACCATGAACTAGTACTACATAAATATCACACTCCAGAGCTAGCAAAAGATAGTAGTGTTATCTCTTGGCTCGATGATAGAAACATCCTTTGGTCCTGCTACACAATATACATATACATCCAACATAACCCACACTATGTATAGTAGAGACATAACAAAAGCTAATCATATTTGATCAAATATAGAGGACAGAATGTCCTACGTATGGAAGTTTATGGAAAAATAAGTAGACTCATTTTTAGTACATTTCACTGGTGCGGTAAACTCACACGTGAACTTGAAATCGCTCATTTCTCCTAATCCTAGTGTCTTTCCAAGTGCTCTTGTAGCCCACATGCAAGGAGCTTGTATCGTAGCCTGCCTCACTCGTTCCAAAAAAAATGGCTACCATCCGCAAATGGAGAGAACCGCTTTGGTGGTAGTAGCTGCCTAACTCTACTGCCTCCATCGCTCTTGCATCTGAGAAGTCCTTGACTATGTATGCACTAAAGTTCGTTATGTTTAATAGGAATTCATTGTCATCCATGCGGGATTTCATAGAGCGTATTTGGTTCCTAGTCATGTTTTGTGCGTGAGTTGACATCATCTACACCTAATAGATCACCTTTGTCTTTACCTCTACCTCAGCCTCCGCATCTACGTCTATCTACTAGTCAGTATTCATGATAGTCCATGATATGTCAAATGAACTCCATCCCCACTTTAGCATCTATCTCTTTATCTACCAGTTAATGCCGATCTTACACTAGATAGGGTTTAGATCTACCGAAGTAGAGCCAAGTTTTGGGAAACTAAAACTCGGGGTTATGGTGTCTCTTCTGGCATGATAGTTCAATGTAGATCACTTCATGCTAATTTAGCGCCATACTTGTAGACAGTTCTTGCGTATCTCTGCTCGGTGAATTCTCACCAATATGATCATGAATCTTGTCTTGTAGTTTAACCGTAGCGTGTTCGGTGGTTTCGCGCAAATTTTCTATGACTCGTGTCACTTAGTCTCTCTATAGCGTACTCGGTGATTTTGCGCGAATCTGTCCTTGACTCGTATTATGTAGTGGCTCAATCTGGAAAACTGTATATAAAGATGGCAGTTTCTCTTGCTAATCTATGAAAATCACTACTGTTCACCAACCATCCCATTATTCGTTACATAAACCGACAACCATCAAACTATATCGTCCTCATCAACGCCTAATATGGTCCGACTTGTCACCATTGCTAT
This sequence comes from Curvularia hawaiiensis, assembly GCA_026262405.1. Classification (NCBI taxonomy): domain Eukaryota; kingdom Fungi; phylum Ascomycota; class Dothideomycetes; order Pleosporales; family Pleosporaceae; genus Curvularia; species Curvularia hawaiiensis. Next base: position 67,888 of record JAODYC010000106.1, on the reverse strand, counting down.
TGCTCTCTTCGCTGGCGCGAACAGCGTTGCTGCTTCCTACTGCCAGTGTCTGTATAATGATGGTAGCCACTGCTGCGTTATTGTAAGTAGTCATGTATCACTTCACACTCGAGCGTAGCTTACTCACGACTATGGTGTTTCTAGGATAATATAGTCGGTGATTGCACAAGAATGTGCACAAGGGCATCTGCAGATGGTACGACAGCCGGACAATGCAACGCTGGTGGGAAATATTCTTCAGTCAGCTCCTGGAATGCTCAGCGCCGCTACCAGTGCAGGCCTCCCTTCCTCTACTAAGCCCTATAATGCGATCGCACTATTAGTAAAGCTCCCTTGAAGGCGACTTTTGTATGCAGTCCACTATAGAAAGACGTGCAGTGGACTTTTCTCATGTTATCACGAGAGATGTCGACGGTTCAACAGGAAAGGAGAATTCAAGATGGTATCATCAGACAACTAGTTGATGATGAATTGAGCATTTCAATGGCCTATTTCTGACTCTGATTCATGCTGTTACTTAATATCGCTGTTGCCGTTGGTTCGGAGTAGAGAGATACCTGCTATCTAATTTCCATCTCTAAAACTGGGATGAAGAGTTCGCGCTGTAAATGACGAGATTCCAACAACCTTTCAACGTAGAAGGTACAGAATCGAAAACACAAGATCGAATACTAAACTCTAGATATTCAACACTTATTTCAGTATAATATCAAGTTCGAGAAGCACTATCTCATTGTAGGAGACTGAATCATTGACTTTGATGTAAGAAGCCCGGTTCCCATCCCTGCTGCGCGAGAGAGGACAAGAAGCAGCAATTAAGAGTTGATCAAGCTCTCATTGTAGTTTTCATGCCCCAAATACATCTCAGACCGTTACACTTCGCGTAATAGAGATAAAAACGAATAATACAAATAATCCTGCGTGGCTATAACAAAAACAATAAAGATAAAGTAAGATAATGTTAATGATAGGGCACGAAAACTCGCTTAAGTAGTTCCTGGAATCTATAGTCTCAAGGACGGCAAGCCTAAGTCCCAAAACTTCCCCCAAGTAGTACGCGGCCAACCCTTGTGTGTCGGGATCCATCTTTGCAGATTATCTGAACCTGTGATGATCTGGAACAATCAGAGCCATTACTAAAACATACCCCTCTGCATACTCCCTTGTATTTAAAGCCGCCTTTAGCTTGCGCTACGTTACAGTTTGGCTTTGAGCTTGCTGTGTGTGTGAGTACTTGTGGCTCAGGCAGCTGTACAGCGTCGATCTGTTGTCTTTTGCGTGGGCTAGCAGGGTATGCCGTACTGCCGCTTAGCGAGAACGGGTTTCTTTTGGTTTAATCGATGTAGACAGACTAAAGCTCTAGGAAATATTAGAAGAATACAGTGCATGCTGGACAAAGCAAACTGTCGTGTTGGTGTCAAGTCCTGACATTTGGAATACAAAGCCATAACCGAACAAAGCGCGATGACAATAGGGCCAAAGTCGCGTTTACATGTCTCATAGACGAAACTTGGGCCTGAAATTCGTCCGATACATCCGCTTCAGGGTTGTAGATTCAGGGGAGAGTCTCAGCCTGACAGTTGTTGGTAATACCCACCCAATTTATCTCGATTGCCCAGCTTGAAGACATTATGTAGGCTTCAGTGGAGCAGTTGCTTCGTTGCATCTTCGCTGGTTTAATTGAGCAATCGCCAGCTACTAGTTACAGGTCGATGGATTTGATCTTCATAGCGTCTATCAATAGGACACACTCCAGGATATTGAAGAAACTGAGTACTTGCTAGCGACCTCTCCATACCTATATATTATCTATGCTACATATTCGATTTGTACTCCTACCCTTCCTCTAAAAGCTCGATATATAAGTTCCAGCGATCGACTTCCGGGCCCGTGCGCTCTTCTACTTCGCACCAGATGCCTAGTGTTTCCATAGAGGGGCAACGAATTCAAGCAGTGTAAACCACTGTGATGTTTAGAAAACTAATATAGAGCCAATCGGGTTCGACCGCGCACTAGTCGCCTCCTGAAGTGCTAATGCATGCGGAAATCGATGTTGGGTACAAAGATCTGGGTGTCCATACAGGACCGTTCATGTCGTGGGTGCCATATGCAATCGTGGCGAGACCGAGAGGATGATATGTCGTCACTATGCCAGCGGATAGTCAAAGTCGAAGCCATCAGGCGTTTATTGAAATTCAGATACTGTCCTTTGGATATGACATCTAAGTCACGTTATAAGATCTGTGACATTCATAGCAGAAAATCACTATCCTAACACGTTCAGATACACCTGACCTATTGGAACGTCATAGCAACAGTTGTAGATCTTGAGAGCTGGCTCTTATTGGTGTTCTCCGCATGGTTGGGGGGGGGTGTCAGGCGAGATAGATCCATAATAGAAAAAGCAATCATGTGTATATACAGGTTTTACATCCACTACTAAACTCAATACAAGCTCTATTTATGAGGAGTAGAGATCGTCAAGAACTAAATCGCGCAACCTGCACAGCCTATGTCATGAAACACTCAAAGGGATCGTTGGAGATTTGATTTCCTAAGTCGCACTACAATGCTGTAGTTATCTTGTTTATAGCTGTGCAATCGTTTGTGTGTACTATAGGTCATGTTGCCGTTTATGAGACGAGACCGCCCCTGTTTCGTCCCGTGCGCTTCGCCATGATTTACTTTGCCACATTTCCGTTGATTTAGAAATAAGGTTTTATGGTGTATTGGCTGGCAACAAATAGCTCACAGGATCTGAAACATCAGCTATCAAAAAGCAATATGGTGAAGGCCAGAGCGGGCTAGAGCGGGCTAAATCGTAGTCCTGATCATATCCAAGCCACAGCGCACGCCATGAAACCACAGTCCTAGTTTTACCCATCATTCTTGCAGCACTTTCAGTTATCAAAGCTGAAGATTGCTGCATGTCCATAGGCTACCTCTATGGTTTCCGCTTGACACCACTATTGACCACGGTGTCTTCACACATCCAATAGTACACGCAGGTATTTGATTCGGAAATGCAACCCCCCTCTAGTAGATAAAATGATGCGTTCTAAGGTCTTTGGTTGCTTTTGCGTGACTAAGGTCAGAAGCTAGACCGTATAAGACAAAACAACGACTAGATTGCCAGCTGAACCCGATCTTTGGAAGACCCATGGGATGTGCGAAAACGTCACCTGTGGGCTGTGTTATCTATCATCGGCGCCGGAATTTCGTTTTTTGTGTCACGCATGCCTTCCACACTCCCGGCTCTGGGGTATTTGGAGCTCTATCCACAGATTTGCTGTTTTTGAGCAGGATGCACTCTCCATGGATATCGTGTTTTCTTTTCATATTCTGTGTTACTATCGCTCCAGTCTGGGGCCAACATGATCAGCTAGATACTCTGCCAATTTGCGCAGTGAGCATCTTCCTATCTTGACCATCCTCAGACCTAAGCTGACAGTTGCCTAGCGAACATGCCTCACCAACTCTTTCGCCAATTCTACATGCGATCCGCTCAAAGATATGTCCTGTGCATGCAACAACAGAACGCAGCAGTTGATCGCTATAAAGTGCTTTTCCACGTCATGCACTGCTCGGGAGACTTTGAAAACCCTGAACGCTACCACGGTTATGTGTGAAGCGCCGGTTCGGGACAGATCTGGGATGTATCGCACGGTTAACACTGTTCTCTTCACCTTGAGTACCGTAGCCATTCTAGGGCGATTATATTCCCACTTCGCTCTCGGGCGCTTGCAACTGCTTGACGACGGGAACATGGCTTTGATACTGGTAGGTTTACTTGTCAAGCATCTGTAGCAACTAATATCCTGTAGGTACTGAATATACTTATGTTTACTCTGACCACTATAATGTGTGAGTCCTCGCGTTCTCAAGACTATATTGGAAGAACAAAGCTAATCTAAGAAGCGTTTGCTGGACTTGGCCAGGACATGTGGAAAGTCTCATTCGAGAATATTAGACTGACACTGCTATGCTTCTGGATCTCCGTACCATTCTATGGAATCGAGTTTGGTCTTGGCAAGATTGCCTTTGGCCTCTTCTACCTTCGCATATTCAAAGAGAGCGGTTTCCGCAAGTTAGTCTGGCTTGTCATTCTCTTTACGCTTCTTTACACGATTGCCTTTGCTTTCTTGGGTACGTTTGTTTGCTCTCCAGTGAGCTATTTTTGGTGGCAGTGGGACCTGGGTGGTGAGCATCAAGGCAAGTGTCTTAACAACAACGCCATCGGGTTCGTCACTGCATCGTTTAGTATCTTTACGGACCTTCTCCTGTTAGGACTACCTATCCCCCAAATTTGGGCTTTACATCTCTCTATGAAGAAGAAAGTAGGGGTCTTACTTATGTTTAGTCTTGGCTTCCTGTAAGTATTGTTGAGATTTATTTGTGTGGTATTATAGAGAATACTGATACGGTGGTTAGGACAACTATTGTTTCAATTATCCGGCTACACGCTTTAGTCAACTTTGCAAAATCTACAAATATCACCTGTAATGCTACTCCCTTCTCTCTTTGTGTAACTTCCTCTGATCAGCCTGGCAGATGACTTTCTTGATACTTCGCTCTGGTCCATGATCGAGATATATGTCGGCATTATCTGTGTGTGCATGCCATCGCTCAAGCTCGGTCTCCAGTTCTTGTGTCCCAAGATTCTACATAGCGTCCACTTGTCCACCTCAAGAAATGGCAGCTCAGACCGAACTAGACGCAATATTACCATTCACAAAAGTGTCGAAGTTACAATGGATGGCTACTCGACGAAGTCGCAAATGGAAGAGCAAGGAAGCATGACTGAATTAGTGGAAAGAGTAGGGGATACTAAGAGCACATAAATATAGGAAAGGTCACAAAGTGGAACGCATAGTGTACAACAAGGATATCGGGTAGATGGACGAATCTTAGGACCACTTCTTCTATTATTGGACACGCAAAATAGTCTCAATACCTCATCATTAGACGGGTAGATTGGTGGGGGTAGCGTGAAAGTGAGGTTGCCGAGAGTTGGGTGGAGGTAGGGGGAGGGTACTGCCCAAATGTAGATAGAGGCCAAGGGGTGGGGTAAGCGAAATGGGTTAACTCTGATGGGTGAACGCATCGCAGGACGTAGATTCAAGAACTCGGCCCGGCTACCAGCTTAGGCAAGTCACTGCCTTCTCATAGTAAGTTTATATACGATTTTGATAGGTTAGTGGTAACACATCTTAATGAGACGTATCTCACCAAGTAATTTAAGACCCTCAGTCCTCCTATTTGATGCCCTCTCATTCAGGCAAGTCTTTGTTTCCGAAGATAAAAATACGCTTCGCACTTAGCAAATAATGACAATCATTTCATGGTTCAGAGAATGATCCCATTCAGTAGTAAAACTGAATCTGAAGCGACGGGGACATAAGGGAAGAGATGATGATATGAATTACTATATTCGCCCAGTAGTAGAGTTAATTCAATGCAACTACTCTTCGTGAAGAGGTAAAGGGGTAGTTTGCGTGTCTGCTCTCTTCCTTGGATGCGGTAGCCGTTTCTCAACCTCCGTCTCAGGAATCGCACTTTAGTTCCCCATTACCTGTTCAAGCCACGGTAAACGAATATCTTACCAACAAAAGCTGATAGGGCTTTTCAAAAACGAGTAACCGAGTAGCCAATCAGCGATTGTTCCAGTGAGCTTCCATCGATTGTTCTAGTGAGCCCCCTTGGTGGTGCCCACAGTACTCTAATGGGCTCGATGATACGTCCAGTGAGCCCCTCAGGTGCTCAATGAAGATCGATCAAATGCTGTGGGGTCAGGGGAGGTGTTCGGAGTTTCATGGAAGCCAGTGCTCGTGCTGCAGGAGTCGCCTTAATTCATCCCGTTATGCTGACATTATTCCAGCAATCTAGACTAGTTCTGAGTCTTACATCCATGTATTGTACGCGTTGTCAAATTATATATACGAAGTACCTCACTGCTCCATACACAGCTGGGGCTAAGAACTGATCCTAGCGGCGCTTCTCAAAGTTTCATTCGCTCGTATGCGAAGAAAACAACTGAACAAACCCTAACGAGACGGCACCGTCAATGACGTCAAGGAATACAACAATCGGCCGTTCAGCTAGCATCCATGAACTCTACCACTAAGCATCAGTACCACGGTAGCTCGGCGAAATTGCATGTATCCGAGCTTCCGCATACGTATATGAAAGCTCTCTTCGAGATCCTCTCAAGCATACAGTAAGCCGGTTCAGACTCACGCTTTTCGCAAGTAATAACCTCGACAAAGCATCTATGGAAACACAAGTCACCATGAGTACGCATTGACTATGAAACACGAACATTCACTAAGTGATCTACTAACCCATCTTCGTGTTCGGACAGAATATATTGCCGCCTCTGCTATCATGGCTTTCCTAATGCCAACAGCTTTCGCAGTTCACTGTTGTGGCCCTCTCGAGCTTCCATCTGGAGCTGTACGACCTAATTGCCTTGATGGCGGCTCGGGTGCCTGTGTGAGTGCCACAAAAATATGACTGCATTGATAACGCTGACAGCCTGATAGTGCAAGATCAATGAGTTGTCGAGCTGCACTTTGCAATCCTACTTCCGTACTGAATATGCGAACGCTTACGATCCTACCCCAAACGGTGGAACCTGCCACGCTGGGCAAGGTAATTACAAGTGTGTTAGCTAGGTGTGGGAGTAGTTGTATCGAGCTATGCACCCTTCTAGTAGCTCCTCGGCAGGGTCTTGGGGTACTACCAGAAGCTAGGTGCCTCACCAGTCGCCTCGAATCTTCACGCTCCATTTGAACGTTGTTCAGAACTCATCTGGACAATTCTCAGCCGACACGTTGGCGCAATGTAAATAGGCGAGCAACCACAACGGTCTCCTGGTGCGTGGGCAATGATGTTAGGTGAAAGAAAGTAGATAGCTCGGTATCCAATACAACCTGCGTTCAGCCTGGCATTTGCTCCCTGGAGCGTTGCTCACCACAGTTTGCGATAGCCGTCATTGTTCAGGCAATAGCTTTGAAATATGATTAGAATTTTTATTGTACTCAAAATTGTTTTGGACCATCATTAAGATTTTACCTGTTTCTCAGTACTGAATTTTCATGTTGAAGTAGGATTAGGTCCTTGAACTTTACACGTATTTGAAGTATTTACGATAGAGTTTGGAAGAAGAGATGAGGTAATTGTTCCGCCACTTCCCGTAATCAGAGATATCATCCGCAACTCTATAGTATAGCCGAAGATGTAAGATCTTATAGAAAAGCGGTGCGTAAGCTCAGGCGTTCAAAAATAAGGTTCTACAGAAGGGATAATCACAATCCGTCACCTTCCGTATCACTCAGAATGTTGTGTAGCACGGGGCTCTACCTGTGTACTTGTCAGATTTGATGGGTTGAAAGAGGTTGATTGATTGCTGCTGTTTTAAGGTATCGCCTTGAGAACTTTTTTTGTCTTTTCCTTACTCTCCTAGTCTTCTCAGCACCTCATGTCTGTTAGTCGTGTTCATCTCGCCATTACCGATCAACATTTTCCTTTCCCATCCCATCCAACGCTTGATGTACGGACGCTCCAAATCGCACAAATTTAGAACGATATAATATTAGTTTAATCTATGCTCAGCTTACCCAGTACATTCACCACCACTTGTCAAATCATGATAGGGTATCAAGGAAAATACATTGATTATGTGAAAATAGTTATTTCCTCTAGTTCTGCTGGTAATGCATTCGCGCATCTCTTATAGACATTGCGATGCTTATTAATCCCTAGAGCCTCAATTGTTACAGTATAGGCTAGCGGTTTGTGGGAGAACTGCTGTAGCGACAAGCTCTGATCGGCTGCACACAGAATTCTGGTGTTCTGATCTACAACTACATTCTGCGCCTTCCGCTAGCACTTATTTGACATCACTACACGCGTTCTATCTCTGCTTGAGATTGAGTAGGTTGTTAAAACAGTTAATGATTCTCTCTGAAAGTCCTCAAGGTTCGTGTGCTTTTCTTGTATAGTGGTGAATATTGAAGTTATGCTCAGTAATAGGCATCTTTCAAAGTGTACTAGGTATGCGTTGAATTTCTTCAAATGATCTACGAGATCATAACTCCGCGTCAGTGTAGTCATGATCACATTGAAGCGAGTTCGCCATGTCTCCCAAGGCTAATACTTTTAATCTGTGTCCATGTTTGGACTTCCCCACCGAAAGAATAATAGTTATCATGTGGCCAGTTGTACAAGCCTCGCTTACTTGCGATAAGTTTTGCGATAAAAATTTCAGGTCACACATTAATCAAACGATCTTCGATAGCAACGTTTGCTAGGTGCGTGAATGCGAGTGGTAAGCGCTCAATTACATTAGCAAACTTACTAGTGGCTCTTGTTTTTTTAACCAGCATCTCCAAGAACCCGACTACCTCGGGTCGTAAGTGTCGTCAGGATCTCGATGGCATCGTCAAGGAAAAGACAAGACGACTTTGCCAAGGGAACTCTCTAAGTTCTGATCTCTTCAAGTAATTATTAAAAAACATCTTACAGAGTCTTGGACTCAGGTCATCTAATAATAATAATTAATTCTACTAATGGCAGCTTCTCAGCCAAAGGACATTGTCCCTACCCATCTTTCGATAATCAACTTACCAGACACAGCGACTATTGATGGATATGAGTACTTCGCACAGGACCAAACATCAGAGTGAGATGATTTGAATCGTACGGAAACGTCAGGGTTGATTCTCCCAAGGGTTATCTAAAGGCCGGAGACAATCTTCTGCTGGTAAGGCACCTTCTGCCTTCAATTGGGCAGCGACCTCATCGACTTTTCTCCAAACTCGCAATAGATTTTCCCCGACGATATCTCGGGCGACTTTATCACTGATCCCCTGGCGTAGCATTTCTGCGACTAATGAAGGGTATGTGGAGACATCTTCCAGTCCGTCGATTACAGAGGGAACACCATCGAAATCGCTTCCGACACCTATATGCTCGTATCCTATCAAATCCCCAATATAACGCATATGACGAACAACTTGCGCTATAGTGAGATTGGCTTCAACTCTTTGAGGTAAGTGACCTTCGATTGGACGCCCATCAGGCCACTGACAGCTGACAAAGTCAGGCGAGAAGGTGACCATTACAATACCGTCCCGTTTTTTCAAGAGCTGCAGGACATCGTCTGGGACATTTCGAGGATGAGGACAAAGAGAAAAGGCATTGCTGTGACTGAAGACCGGCGGGGCCAGGGTACCCTCCCATGCCTTGGGATCGTTGCTGTCTCTGTTGCCCGCACCTAGCACAGCACGCATGGTATCAGCTGATGTATGGCTCAAATCGACAATGACACCGAGTCTGTTCATCTCGCGCACAAGATGAATGCCTGCTTTGCTGACACCTCCCCATTTGGGGCTCGACGGTCCAAGTTTCCCATTTGATGTCATCACCAAAGCAGAGTCTGCATAGGTGTTGTGACAGTTGTGTGTGAGTGTTACGAGTCGCACTCCACTAGCGTGGTAGCTCCGTAACTTGGTATATGAGTCGCCAATCAGATGAAGACCTTCAACTGCCAGTGGCGAAATGATTCGGCCAGATTTGAAGATTGCAAGCGCATCTGAGCTATTGTTTGGTCTGGCGAACACGTCAGGATATTTTGCGTGGATTCGATGGATAACATCGTTGGCAGCTTCGGTGGTAGCGAGTGCTAAACATCTAATTCAGTCATGATAGAAAAAGTCTAGAGGCGAAAGCTGACCTTTGGCGTAGTATTCAAATGAGTAATCATCGGTCGGACAATCCGCGAACGTGGACCAGAATGCCCCACCAGAACGTCCCTTGAGTATCCTGTACAGATCCACCTCTCCACCTAGTGTTCCTTTCTCAAAAGGCTTGGTGAAGTTATCGAGATACAAGCGATTGTTGTGAGCCCAACGGATGAAATATGCGAGATCGTTATGACCATCTACTGGAAGTCATTACTAGGAATGCATGAGTCATGGACTGATATTTTCCTATTAGTGGTGTGCTTGCCAGGACATCGTTAGCACGGTCTTCGAGTGTCCTCTCTATATGCTTTCGAGATCGGTTTGAGCTCGCGAATTCGACACATTTTGTTGCCCACAGCATCCAGACAAGAGATGGCAAAGCTAAGACAAGTGCAATATTGTAAGCAGTTGGGATGGGCGACTTCACTATGCCCACAACGGGTTTTCGTGTGGAGGCCATGATTCAGAGGTATGTGATGGGAAGCTAGCTAGAGTGATGGGGTTCGGTCATTAAAGTAGCGTCAGGAGACACTTGGCAGTCTCTGGACCAATCAAAGCTCAGTGCACCAGGTGCTTGGTAAAAGCTCGGCCCATACTCATTCAAGGCAGTAACCAACTAGTTAACTAAACATCCAGTTAAACAGTTCTATTACATAACGCTAACCTACTAACATGCCAAACTACCAACCATTCCACCCTATCCTATGAATCTGTAAACACCAGGTTCCTGACTTCGAAACTTTCACGTGGCTGGGCATTGGGTCTTGCTTTGGACAGTTTGAATGAGGTATGTGGGCACCCTAAGTTAGGATTAGTGTGGTTGTTTGAGCAACTCGAAGGTCACTTACATCGTGCTTTGACATCTTCCCGCGAATCGTGCATCTTTAGCAGAAGAACCTCGGTATTTTTCTGCTCACTAAGATAGTACCATTTGTATTTTTCCTTGAACATAGGATGCCAACTTTCACCCACAAAACTACTGCGCACACTATCAACTGCCACCATATCAGCTGCACTGCATGTTGTGCCGTCACAAAAAGCGATTGGATAATCCTCCACGGTGAACAAGGGTCGCCAAACGCTAAAAGTTTTTAGTATCATTTTTGTAGAATGAAATCGATCTTAGACTAACTTGATGATCCGGAACCTTCGGTTTTCAAGGAAAGTTTTGGCTTTCTCGTCTCCCAGATGGAATAAAGCCCTCCGACTTGCGCTTGCTGTGCTCTGATCTTAACTCTCGTCAGGAAACGTGATAGGATTACCGAGTACGGAACCCTTTACCAACATGAACACTTTCAGCCGGGCGAAGATATAGCAAGGGATCTGCTATATCTACGTATGCCTCGGGATCGTATGCCGTCTTATTGTTGTCGCTCGATCGAATCTAACGTGTTGTCAGCTCTTGTCGTTAGCTAACACCCCAGGTTCCTCACCCTCCAGTCAAAAGTAATCACCTCAGTGTTGGGTCCAAAGTCATCTTTTAATAACTTATGAATCGAGGGAATATAGCAGCTATCGACGCTGGACAAATCAAATGAGTCAGACTCGCCGTACGCACGTACGGCAAATCCATGCTGGTCAAGGTTGAATAGTTGCTCATTTCCGCGGATGTCCTGAACAGCCTCCACACATCCTTCCTCGTTGGTGAAATTGGCGATCGGGAAATCGTCGGGGGCTTTTGTCATCAATACGTACGGTTTCTCGAACTCGAATTTTGGCTCCCATTTGATGTACTTGAAGCGTGCCTTTTCTTCAGTCTCGGCCAGTTCTTTCGCAACGTAAGCCATAGTGATCAATTGTATCTAACAGGAAATTCTTTGGGCAGTCGCAAGATCCGATCCTATGCGAAGTCAGATACTAAAGTCTTGTTGGTCGAGTATACCGAAGGTTATCACAGGAAGATGGATGACTGATGCACTGATTTCAACAGTAAATCAGATCTAGCATACCTTTCATCGCGCTGGAACAACCCAAGAGTGCTAGATTATCTTAGCAGAGGATTTTGCCGTTCTTACTCGAGATGGCCTGCTCATAATACGTGCCTTGGCGGGCATGCATTCACGCTAGCTAAGAAGTATTATTAATTTATCCATAACCGCGATAAGAGATGGACACGTCGTGATCTAGTAATCACATGGTAACTGGGGCTTTGCGGCCAAAGTCTCATCGATTCAAGACTGAGCACAGCATGCAAATGTTGCATGCCTAAATGCAACCATTACTGACGCGCTCTTGACGGATGATAACTATGCCGACCACAATATGATTATTTTGTTCAATTTTGCGAGAGATACTATTAATGACTTCGTTCAGGTCTCGAAATGACTAAGACAAGGATATACTAGAAAGTTTACTAGTAGTTGACCTTCTCAGCTATCACGATGGATGTTCATCCAGAGAGGCTTGGATCGTAAGCTTCTTCCACGATGACACGACCCTTGACCATCTCAGGCTTCTTGTCTGCTATCTGATGGCTGATGTTTCCAAGAACTTCCTTCCATGGCTGCTTCAGTTCGGGCTCTGGGGCTGCGATTCGTGTGTCCTTTGGGACTGGCTTCATTTGTGGAGGAGCCATTTTTCTAGCAGATCATTAGCCATATACCAAAAGATACGCATGGGTAATTCTAACTAAGCAAGAAAAGTGATAAAACGTTGTTCGAACTCAAGAAGTGCAAGCGTATTCTACCTCAAGGAAATGGTCAGCGCTGTGTGCAAGTTTTTAACTAACAGATCCGGCCTCGCAATTCTGCAATCCTTGTTTAGTGACATACTTCGTATAACTGGCAACTGAGTTGGCATATTATATGATACCTGGTAGCAGAACCTTACGAATGTTGCTAACCTATTTTCCACCTATAGAAATAAGCGTTACAATATTATAGGAGATATATCATCTATTTTCATGGTCATTTGAATTCTCTAGAGAATACTTTATTGAGTGTTATAATATAATAAGGTGATAAGTGGTTTATATAGCTATAGAGCTACTACGCCTAGATAACTACCTCTTATCGCTAATATCTCGTCACTTATGATGCATATTATGAAAGTACGTAATCTTGTAGAGATAACCCTTATACGATTATTAATAAAACCCTAGAAGATAGTTTACTATCCTTTCAATTAATTGCTAGTTTTCTTTCCATATCTAGCCGCCAATTATTTCTAGACGTTATGAGTATTATAAGGTTAAAAGAATGAAGGGATGTATAAAACTAGTAGAGTGATAAAATTTCTCAAGTAGGCGAATATAGCTACTTAGGCGCAGATTTGATGCGCGCGACTTACTGAGTTCGCTTATTTTCTGCCGCCGGATGCCTTTGTCCGTGAGATACATACGGGACATTTGATTGGATGACCAAGACTCCCGTCAGCCTACTCATCCCCCCTTCACCGATCGTATGCATTGTTCATACAATCCGGTGAGGGGAGCTTCAGCTGACCAGGATTGCGCGTTTTCCTAGCTAATGACACAGATTACATTGGTGTCCCCGAAACCATGATTGGCTGCGTTTCACCTGGGGCCACGCTAGGAATACGCATTCTGTAAGTCTTCACCGATTATCATCTGCAATAAAATATTGTCTGCGGGAACACGGCCATTCGTAGCCTTCTACATAGAGCAGTGGCGAGTTACGCCTCATTTGGACCAGGCAGCTTTCTATGCGGGGTTACCCAACTCGTAATATTGTGTTCAGCGCCAAGTTTTCTGAGCAACGTTACTAGTTCTCATGCCTTCTGGATCACGACTGGGTACTTGTGACCAACTCTATCAGTTTTCGCCATCCTTTGAGATTACTGTGAATGTTGCATCTTCTCCATGACCATTTGCTCGTGTTTTGCTTGCTGTAGCAGTCGTCCGAAGAAGTCAATCGGTTTAGCATTATTGGGACGCACACCAGTCACTGCTGAACAGATCATCAGCCAGCGTTTAGCGCAACTCGGACCAGAAAATGACCGGGACTATAATACAGTGCAATGGCATCGTGCTATCAAACGGCGCATTGGCAAGTTGAGTCCTAAGACAGCAGAACTGCTCCTCGATCTTTGCGACAATAGCGACTTGGAAAGTTCCCTCCTACAACTCAACAAGGAATACGCAAAACATGGCATCGCTGCTAGCTTCAACCAGTGGGAAGGTACCCTACAAGCGATAAGTTCTTTTGCAACAGCTCTTTCCAGCATTGCGCAAGCAGGGGATCAGCCTAGCAATATACTCTGGGGAAGCGCTCTTCTTCTTATCACAGTCAGTCTTCATCGTTGTCTAATGCATGTTCAACGTTGCTAATCATGTGTTAGGCCACAATTCGTCATCAAGATGTCCTATCAAGTATATCACAAATGTTGGATCATCTCACGAAAGCGATGCCAAGGTTCGAGAGCTACTTGGACATATATCATACACCTGAGCTTCGTAGAGCATTGCGAGCTATTTACGAGGATTTCATCGAATTCTGTCTCTCCACCGCTGAGTTCTTGAACAGGCATCCAATTGGTTAGTAACCCGAATCCAGAAAGCATTGCATCATAGTTGACCTTGTCTAAGAGAACTTTATTCGGCTCTACTGGAACTCTGCCGATAAAGATTTCCAGAAAATCAAGATTCAGTTACAACTACATAAAGAGGATTTTGAATCAGAAGCACAGCTAGCTAATATCAAGGCTGAGCACAAGTGGCGGGAAGAGATGAAAAGCAGACTTTCTAGTACTCTCATCTCTCAAAGCAGCACTACTGCACAGTATGTAGAGACCATTCCCTTCCCTCGTAATAGATTGTTTACTGGGAGAAATGACGTTTTCGAGCATATCAGCAAAGCTTTACAACTGTACAATTTCGAGCGTCAAGGTGGAATGCGTTCTGTTGTACTGCATGGCATCGGGGGCGTAGGAAAGACACAAACTGCGTTAGAGTATGCATACCGCTACAAGACGTATTACTCACATGTATTCTGGATCAAAGCTGAGACAGAAGTCGAAATGCGACAATCGCTGGTTTTGATTGTCAAGCGGTTGCATATGGACCAGGATGGGGTTTCCGATCACAAAGCTACTGAACTGGCGATGAGATGGTTGAATGCTACTCGTTAGTCTTTGTGAAACTACTTTGGAAGGTTACAGCTGACGCAAATTCCAGCCGATCGTTGGCTTCTAATCTTCGATAACGTCCAGAAGAGGTCATCTATTCTTCCTTATTGGCCCCAAAGCTCTAGTGGTAACGTGATAGTCACATCCCAAAAGCCCTTCCATGAAGGCTTTGCTACACTGCAGATAAAAGTCAACCCCTTCTCACCCGAAGAAGGAAGCTCTTTGATTTTGAGCCACATGCGTCTCGAAGACTCATCAAAGGATGAAGCGCAACAACTCTCGAATGAGCTAAGTGGTTCGCCTCTTGCAATAGCACACTATGTGGGATATGCGACTGCTTCAAATATCGGGTTGACGGATCTTCTAGCAACTTTCCAAAGAAGAGGTATGACAGCAGAAGTATGGTCTAATGCTTCCAACGACTCTTTGTTGCACTATGAACGGACCCTCAGTACTGTGTGGGACACTGCTTTGGAAAACCTGAATCCTGACTCGAGAGAACTCCTTCATATCTTGGCATTCCTCAATCCAGATCGTATACCTGAAGAACTTCTTCGCAAGTCTTTTGGTGTATTCACGAAACGAAGTGACTTGACTGAGGGTCTTAGGTGAATACTCAAATTCATATTTGATAGAAGTCTCAACTAACAAATTTTAGCTTGAATGTACAGATTAATGGGCTAATCAGGCGAAACCTGGTCGAAAGAAACATCGCCACTTCGGGTGTCACGAGCCTGCGACTTCACCGAGCACTTCAACTGGCGCTTTTGCTGAAACTAGACGAGAATTCTGAAAAGCGCCATAACACTTTCATCAAAGCGCTTACAGTTGTCAGAAATTCCTTCCCACACCGAGATATGACAAGTCGCTCTCCAGAGTACTATCCTATCTGGAAAGAAAACATTCCGCAAGTCATCAGTTTGCTGACTGCATATGAACGCTCAGATCCCCCAATAAGTGACAACATGCAATTTGCAGAGTTACTGGCAGATGCAGGTAGCTTTTTGTGGGAACATCAAATCAACAGAGTTGCAAGATCTGTCCTGGAACTTGGTGAGAAGATAGCTCTTAAGATACTTGAAGAAGATGAGTCCAGTCCCACCCTCGCCAGCATTGAAAACTATCTAGGATTTCTTGATGCACACGAGACTGTTGCCGATCGACAAAAAGCGATAGAGCGCTTGAAGCTGGTTGTGAGGTCGCGAGAAAATTTCCTATATTCCCTTCCAGAAGGCACCGCTACCGTCGAGCAGAGGGTTGATGTTGGGCGGGCATGGAACGATTTGGCTTACTTCTATGCTGATTTCGAGGATTTTGATGAAGCTGATCGCTGGATGGCCAAATCTCTGAACCTTTACAAGAGTATTGGTGACGAAAACACCCTACGCTTTCGATTTTCGCTGCAATACATTGATATCACGGTTGTAAGATTTGGTCAAGGACGGCTTGACGAAGCATTAAACTTGGCTAGCCGGGCATGCCATCTCTGTACCAGTGAGCTGGGTGCGAAGCACACAGAGACTGTCCGCTTTCAGTCACAGTGGGGCTATGTTCTACTTGGTGCCGGAAAACTCGATGAAGCACTTGAGAAATTCAAGGATGTTCTGGCTGTGCGGTCAGAACTACTGGAGCTCGACAATCCTGATGTTCTGACCACAAAATACTGGATTGGGACGATCTACTATTATCGCGACCAGTTCGATGAAGCTCTGTAAGTTAATCGTATCTATCGTTTCTATTTCATAAAAATAACAACACTAGAAAATATCTCAGTATTGTAGTGAAGCATGGTACTAAGACAGGGATGGGAAAGGCCGACCTGGCGAGGGCACAGTATAGGCTGGCACTCGTTCTGTTTGCGCAGCAACGACGTAAAGACGCTATTTCATATGAAGAAGATGCGATCACCTCGGTACTCCCCAAAGATCGTCCGAATACGAGTGACCATGATAGTTGGATGACTCTACTTGATAAGAGGGTCTATATACAGAACGGTAGATCTACAGGGCCATTTAGAGGAATTAGAGATGGCAAGGTCTAAGAATGAAGTATTCTTTCGAAATGCTGAGAGCGCCAACACGAGCCTATCAATAAACGCGAAGGTCTTGGAGTAGTGGCTTGGCCCAGCTACCCCAATATTCAGTTATACATACCTTCCCTCCTTATGATAGTGGCCCTATATGGTACGTCTTTTCTGTCTCTTCTTGGTTTGCTGAACAGGTGATTTCAAGGCAAGATAAGTCTTTGCTATAGTTATAAGACCACATCACTAAAGGTGCACTGGAATAGCTGCTCTACAAACTAGCAGCAAAAATTGTCCAAATGCACTAAGTCCAACTGCTGCGCCTGCAGCTTGGTATGACAGCTCTGCCAGACCGGGAATTTAACATAACTAACTACTCTTTTGGAGACGCGCAGGCACGTCTCCCAGGGGAGACACAGAGACACAAAAATCATTTGATACGATCGTTTACCATCGATCTACTGTCCTTGATAACCTGTCACAATCTGGCAAGCTCTAGGGCTGAGGCAGGACGATAAATAATGATAATGATGTGGTTATAGTGTCAATGTTACTACATGGCAGATAGAACGATTGCGCCTAGTAGAGGTCAGGAGCCTGGTCAGCCACAGCACGCTTCTCGGGTTCGATGGCGGCGTCTGCTTCAGGGTACCTCGGCTGTGGCTGATCAAGGCCAGGAATCCTGCAAGCCACAGCACAGTCCTCGAGTGCATTTAGGCTCCTCGTATCAATACTCAAAGCTGCTGGCTGGTGAATGGAGTAGAATATAGAATTTGCTTATTGATATACAGAAATATATAGGCAACGTACTGTTTCCAAGAACGCTAGAAAAGCTAACACAGCGAATGTAGAAGTCTTCATTATGACGACCTTTGTTGAATGGAGTTATCAAAGATGTAAAGGTAGTTGACTTTCTTATCTAAAGTTAAGTCAGGTCACTCCTTGTGGGACTCCATCATGATTGTTTAAACCTATAACCCTTGTCTGGCGAAGAACATCATGTGCCGAGAATCATCAATCGGACCAGAAAGATCGTCGATTTCTCCACTATTCTTACGATCTAATGTCCGTTACTATGTACCGAACAACCATATGTGACGAGAACAACTAACCAAATTCTGAGGATCATGGGCCGTTGCCCTCCCATTGGTCATTTTCGGTACATAGGGGTTTTTTGTATGGAGTGACAAACGTTATTGCTCTCTTAATATATAGAGATGGACTTGAAGTTTAAGATGAACCTTTTCTACTTAACCATCTATGTCCTCTAGTCATTGAATTTGAATGAACAAGTATTGCGAAAATCTTGTTTCATCTTTAATCCATCATTCTATCATGAACTACGAGAACAGTGCGATACTCTCAACTGAACCGCTATTACCACAGTCTAGATACTCCCAGAGACGTCTAGAATCACCCGATCTCACTTATTCATAGTCGGTTTACTCGCCCTTGTCTTAGGTGTATTTATTGGTTATGCTTCTTCTCTGGAACATTCTTAATATAACCATACTTTCAGTTTTGCGTATTGTAAGGTCCTTACACATGGCATTATATGGACGCTAACTGCTGGTAGCCCCAGTATCGGAAGCAGCTGAATATACCTGGACACATTGGCCTAATGACTTTCACCAGAAGTCAAAATACAGAGGTCCGCCTACGATTGAGCTTGAAAAGACTTGACGGGACCTTACGAGCGATGCAGGTACGAACCTAAGGTCATGGTTATGATTACGCTAATCTATATAGCTCTTCGAGTTTCGGTACCTTACTCACAGTTATCTTCGTTAGGGAAGAATGAAGAATATTGGCCTGCGGTTGAAGGTGGAGATTTCCAGATCGATGGTGCTCTAGGCATGGTGACAGTGACTCACCAGCTTCATTGCTTGGTGAGTACAAACAGCATGAGCCTTGTGGTTCAATCTTATCGGACCTTATATGCCGATGGACTCACCGTGACCAGTGGGACTATAGCAACCGCTCTGAGTGGGCCTTGGGTCCAGAAGCTGCGCGATACCATGTAGATCGCTGCATGGAAGCTCTTCGCGTCGCTGTAACTTGTTATGGAGACGTAACGACTGTTTTGATCAAAAAGAACCATACCACGCAGCACTACACTTATTCTGCATGGGCAGATTTTGAAACATTGCATCAATGCAAAAATTACGAACGACTCCATGATTGGTTAGTAGCGCACGATGTTTCATATACCATCTAATAAAGTACCTAAAGCTCTTTGTATCAGAATAGAGAATTGTGGGAACTCGTTCGTCAAGTTGCCTTCGTACTGCCAGCATTGCGACTCCGGAATCTCAATCGTTATATTGCTCTAAAGCGTGATCCTCATCATAGGTATTGTCATCTCTATGTTCTCGCTCGAGGATCTGGACTAAATTCATCCTTTTCGCTTACCGTGCTGACATCAAGACTCTTGGTAATCAGAACACGATCAAGCCGTTCATAATCATACCTGATTTATTGGCGATTTCTATGTCGCATTGGTGGGATTCAGCCCATTCCACTTGTAGGGTGGTGCAACCATTCCTCAGTTTGTATCACAATGCGCAACGCCCATCTTTAGGTGCCGGGCTACCCTACCCTGACCGAAGCATGCAATATAGTGCGGAACCATGTGCCGGGCCGTAGTAATGATTCTATTTAGTCGTTTTTTCCTTGAAGCAAACTATCCAACACATATGATATATAGTAACCTAGGGTAAGGGGGGAATTTGCTCGCCTCCTTATGTGACCCATTCGGTGAAAGACGACCAGGCAGCGGCTTTGGATGTTCTCCACTCAAGGCATCGCCAACGAATCATATACCTGTCTCCATACTGTTACCCGCATCATGCACTGTTGCTGTAATGGGGTGCCAGTCCTTGATCTTCATTGTGCCACCATTATACGCCGCTGTTCCCTCAGTACGGACTCTTGACCCTGGTGTAGTCCAAGCACAATCTGTGAACACTCCATTCTGTGATGCTACATCACTTACAGGAATTCCGAGGGTAGGTGTGTATTCGTCTTGGTAGATGGTTTCACTGGCGCCACAGCCCCACCATCCGCAGTACTCGGACGCGCGCACAGTAGCAAGGTCTGCAATGGAGAAACCGGGAGACCCGTGGAATGTACAATAACGGCGTTGACCGGAGCCTGCGCATACCCGTGATATAGTCACGATATCAGACTCGCGCTGCGCAACCGTCAAAAATGGAGCGGTTGTCGATGGCGCAAAAATGTCCGTCTTAGCAGTGTTTGTGTTCCCAATCAAGGAGGCCCGGCCGGTGAATGTCTGCAGCACTGCATTCCGTAACAAATAGTACACACTCGGGCTTGTCATAGTTACACCAGACACTACTGCAGTCATGGCTTGACCAGACTTCGTTGGTGTGGCGGTAGTGTTCGTGCTATTGTTGTCGCACAGTGTTGGAACCGCAGGAGGCCAGTAGAAGGCTTCCCACGTTCCTCCTTCAAGATAGCATGGAGGTTTTGCTGGTACAATTCCATCATTGAGAACTGTGCATCCAGGTCCAGCAATCGATCCAGTAATGGAAGGATTCTGCGACAGGAATGATGTACGCCATTTATATGCGTCTTTTAACCTGGTACACAATGCGCCATAGTCATCCGCGACGGTGCAGGTCGGAGAAGGAAGTTGGTCGAGTTCTGTAGACCATTCTGGTGTATAGTATGTAGCCTCGCCAGTGACCGTCCAGGTGTATGTCTCAGTAACAGTCTGACATGTTGTTGAACTAGTAGACGCGCGAGGGAATCCGTCACATAACGTTGTTATAGACGGCAAAACTGTAGTTTTGCATCCATATCTATCATTGAGATATGTAGAGTACGAATAGGATGTAGTTGACCAATCATTCCAGGTGCGATTCTCGCTACTCAGCAGCTGAGTGTAAAGAAACCAGGACGCTGAAGTGTAGCTGGCATGGGCATCCCAGCAACTGATTACGCTTGCCGGGATATCAGAGAAATCGGATGGCAGAGCGGGAGTATTTGCAGGCGGTATCGGTGGGTGCGTGGGAGCAGGAGCGACGATAGTACGTGAAGACGCATTTGAGCTCGATGTTTGAGTTGGAATGGACTCTATTTGGGATCAGTTATGGCTGCGATTCCATCACCTGACACACGTCGTGGAGATTATCTTACGCGCTAGTCCCCGAACCTGTAGATATGTAGCGAAGATATAACAAACTCGCACAATCGTAAAAGACATTTTGCTTACTACAAATAAAGAAGTTATGTTCAAAGACATCGTCTGTTTATATGTCGGTCAAAAAACCTACGTTCCACTAGAGAGTACCTGCATATTAGCATTACGAGCCAAGCTCGATACATGTGCGGCTCTGCCAATATAAATAGCCAATCAGAGATCAGTAACAACTTCTCATACGATCCTACTAATTTGCGAGTTTCTGTTTCGGTCTTTGCCTAGGTATGCATCATGCTGACACTGCATGGATTGCGGGGTAATCTTCGAAGTGGCTGATCCAGCCCTAGGACAATCGGGAAAGTCGATAAAATGATGACTGAACAATATTGTGATTCAATGAAGATCAGTGCTAACAAACGAGACATATATTTCTGTACCTTTCTTGCTAAAAATAGTTATAAAAAAGACTCCTTAGGTAAGTAAAGTCCTTCCGTGCAATCAAGAGCATATTTCTGTTTGTAAGCTAAATCTGCGCGCGCGTTAAAGCAATTCTGCCATTCGGGTAATTTATGTTTTCTTTGTAGAAGAGCTTGACTGCTCACTTTGTCCGAAGAGTGATATATCTTGATGTACATCTTTTAAGAATAGTCCAATTGCTAAAATAGCTCTCGATAATATTAGAAGAGCGTAAAGTCAGCCACTTTCAAGATCTTAAGATGTAAACGTCAATGACGAAGTCCACATAGTAATCTCAATTGTTGTAAACCCTAGTACATCGCCATGGCGGTAGGCGTCCAGATTCTTTCTTCTATGGCTGTGCCATGAAGCCTTGCAAGATTCAGTTTTTTAAGTGCCTAGAAATGCTCGTCCATGTTAGCTTACTGCTTGGCCTGACCTTGGCATGAGTGGATCAATCACCACTCTCATCAATATGCGCATTCATTTTTAGTAAGTACACATTGGCACTCTACACATTTGTTGCATATTTCTCAAAATCAGCTTCTTTAGTCAGTCATCGTGTCATTCTGCTGCAGATCACGCTTTTTGAAAAGTATCAATGTTTTTTTTATCTATGTCATTCAGATCTTGTAATCGCATCGAGTGCCGCAGGCCAGTACCCAACACGCCCTCACACCCCTGAGTTAGCTTCAGGCTGACACCTGGCTACGGGTTAGTAAACCCTTGGTTTAACAAACGCCGTTCACACAACTCAATAGGATAGCGTCAATCTACCTAAATGATGGAACATATGTGTCCGTTGCCAGCGTCCAAAGGACGCCAGAATATCAGGCCTTTATGCAAAGATCCACTGTTTTGGTGAGAAAAGATAACGCGGTTCCTTGCGACCCCGTCAAACCAGCTGTGGACGCTTTCGCAGACCTGTGCGGATTTGCACCAACTGTCTGCTAAGATGCAAACTTAAAAGCCACTATTGGCTTAGTACGTATCTTTAAGATGGTTATAAAGGCTTACCTCGATACCGAGATCTACTTTGCTGCACTTAGTCTCGATGCCTTTGAAAATCTCAAAGAGTGCATCCTACGCGAGGCTCTAGAAACGATTGGCCTTTGCCAGATTATGCATACATTCCAAAGTGCATGTCTGACAGTATCCGCACAGACACCTTACTACCCAGAATTCCACGTCAGTTGTATAATCATTCTCACAGCCTGCACTATGTTGAGTCGGTCGATGCAATATTGACCAAGGTATCCTGAGCCTAGTCGAAAGCTTTACAAGTAGACCCACGATCGATGAGGACAACTGAGTCGAGGTTATCTAGCGCAAGTTCAAACACCTCTTTACCAATCTTCCACACTAGATCCATCTTCCAAAAGGAATCGACCAAGTAGTCGTGTACAGCAACGACGCAAACAACCATTCACTTCGCGACATGCTTACAGGGATGCTGGATGCTCTCCTCATCTATAACACTCGTGTCGATAGCTCGATGTTCAATTGCACCAATCTCTTGGCTTTGATAGCACATCAGCACATGGACACGGCTCTTTTAGACTTTAGTCACAAAGGGACTTGGGGTTGTCAATTGCGATCGTTTTTGTATTCCGGCAACAGCAAAGACAAGTTGTAAGTGATGTACACACGCAGCTCGAGAGATATTAGTTTGGCAAAGATTTGCCGATATATATGTTTTTTTTGATTGTGCAAAGATATGTCCAACAGGTTGATCCAACTTCCAGCACGTGTTTGGTACATGTAGCAAGGAGCAGGAATTGAAAACCATAAGGCACCAACCTATAGGCTTTATTCTGCTATGTATTTATACTACTAACGAGAGAATATCTGGAAGAGGTGCAACGATCCATGTGCTCAGTTACTCCCCTAGGCAACGACTAGCGTCTCGTTTACCGTCACTCTACGACTAAAAGGTGCTGTATCAATCTGACTCGTTTATTCATCTGCTTATGGAAAAGTGGTAGGTATCTCTGTGTTTTATCTACTCCATGCTCACGTCATCTCCCACCCACCTGTCGACAGGTGCTGGTGCTGCTTTTTTACTAAACTGTCGTGAGCTAACGCCAAACCAAGAAAAGAACCCCCTCTTCTTTCCACCTACTTTCAATCATCCGTTTGTACGATATGTGGTTCTAGTTAACAATTCCGCAAGCGGACAGTAATCGAGCCTACTGCCACAAATATAACTCTTCAAAGGCCAGTAATCAGCACCCAGGTTCACTTGGGAATCCATTCATCTCTTAGTCGTTCAACCTCGACCAGTGCGAGTCCTATGGTGGCCCTACATCCGTCCTAGGACTCCTCTGACACTGCCCTCCAGCACCACGTTGCCCTTGACGCTCAGTTCGCCAATACCGTTTTCGTCCCCTGATCCTTCGTTAACCCAGCGCTCAAGCAGGGTGTTGCTCTCCACCGGCTTGATATGCGGGCCTGCTGTACCGACAGTGACATGAGCAATGGGGTTCGCCGTTGTGTATACAAGCTCCTCTGTTGCTGTGCCTGCCTCACTCTCAATCTGAAGGGTGCTGGAACCATTCAGCCGCACCACGAAGCACATGACTCGGTCGTCCCAGATCAGTCTCTCCATTTGCACGTCGCACTTTCCCAGTTCTGGCTCCCAGGAGCCCTCGGTGTTCGCGTTTTGAATCGCTTCGTGGTGCTTAACAAGCTTGTCCCAGTACTCTTGATTTGCTGGTGCTGAAGCGCGATGAATCAAGGTAACATGAAACTCATTCTGAACACGGCGGCTTTGCTTCAGATGGTTGTACATGCGTGCAGTCATGGCACCTTTGCCGTCGAATAGATTATCGAGGACTGAGTTGACACGTTGAGTGTTGAGACGAACGGCAAAGTATTCCATGCGCGGAGCCTTTTTAGGCTTGGCTGCTGTTTGGGTCTTTTGAGCGTTCTGATTGTTTTGGGACGCTTTCTTGTCATTCTTGCCTCGCGATAGGTCCATCTTGAAGTCTGGTGTGTATTCATGCATGGCCCAGTGGATAGCAGCGTCCATGTCAGGGTCAGTCGGCATGTCTTTACCGGCGAACAAAGCCGGGTACGTCTCGAACATCCTTGCGATGATTGTCTCAAGGTTCTGGCGTGAGTCGACGGTAGGGTCTAGGTCGATGACCAGATCGAAGAGATCGTCTGGGCTATCTGAAGGGTCGACTGGCTGGAAG
Source organism: Curvularia hawaiiensis (assembly GCA_026262405.1). Lineage (NCBI taxonomy): Eukaryota > Fungi > Ascomycota > Dothideomycetes > Pleosporales > Pleosporaceae > Curvularia > Curvularia hawaiiensis. The sequence continues at coordinate 43,216 of JAODYC010000106.1, read as the reverse complement.
CGATGCATGAAGCCTTCCATGATCTCAACGATCTCGCTCGAGCCTTTTGAGCCTGCCTGAATGGTCTGGTGATTATCACCACGGTCGAGTACACGTTTCCGCGTGGCTTCTCGAATGCGGTCGTAGTTGGATCGATCATGTACATAGTGCAATGCAACGAAGCGCGCATCTGGAACATGCTTGGAAATGTCGTTGATGATCTGATCTCGCTCACGCTTCTGATGGTTGTTGCGGTCTGCAATGACTACTGGATTTGTGACCAACAGCGAAGAGATAGTGTCGGCAAAGACCTGGCCGCGACCTTTCTTAGACTTGACATTGTCGTTCTGGAAGTGACCCCATCCAAACAATTTGACCAAAGCGAGGGCCAAGGTCGTTTTTCCACATCCGATGGTCGCTACCGGGACAAGAACGATGTTTCTGGTAGCATTCTTACTCTCGACAGCCCCATTTTCCAGCTCCTGTCGAATGATCTCAGCGCCGGTAGTTCCACGGGAGGCAAGAAACTCGTCGCGCATCTTAATGATGCCGTGATTTGCATTGTAAGCTTTTGCCAAACCCGGGTTCTGAGAGAATCTCAAGCGTGCAAAATCGAGGTACTCCTTGGTGATTGCTTCGTGTTTCTTGTAACGCGGTATCTTGCCGGCGATGAGGGCTCTCGTACACTCGCGCCATTGACGGTACATGAGATACGGCTCTTCAAACTTGTACTTGAAAAACCAGTCCACGTAAGGTGCGCCCTCGCACTCGCGTGCCTGGCACCGGATGACAAAGCCCTCCGTGTCGCGCCCTTCATAATTGCCCGTTTCAGCAACCTTATCCAGGAAGGCCTTGACTTGTTTGATATCATTCTCCATCACATATGTGACCTTCTTCATGCCCCATTCATCAGCGAATTTGTCGACAAGATGGCCTGGATATGTAGCGAACTCGGGCAGATTCAGGTTGATGCCGTGCACATACAAGCCAGCCTGCTCGGGAGTATATGCTAGGACATGCTCTTCGAACTCGTCGTCGCATAGTTCTGCTACCAGGGTAACGTTCATGGACCGTAGAGTGCGCGCTAGATCTGCTTTGGTCCTGCCAACCGCAGCAACATGGCGCTCAACCCATTGCTCACCCGCACAGGCATGGCTGAGTCCTCCTTCGCGAGGTCCTGTAGAGTGTTTGCTGCATACCAACAATGTATCATCGTCCAGGCCAGATATGAAGATGATGCAACCATTCTCCTTCACGCTTAGCTCATACGGGCCTCGTGTATCACGCTCGACATTTTTCCATTCAGTCTTTCGGACCTCCCCATGGTTGAAGAACTTATCGTAACCCCTGACAGCAATTTCGTGGTTTCCTTGCAGGTTCTTGTATGTGAAAAGCCCTCGCGCGTAGGTGGGCAAGTTTGCCTTCTTGTAATCCCACTCGTTCATCTTCCACGAGTCGACATTTCGGCCATTTGGAAGTGGGAATGTGTGTTTCTTGACTGAGAAGCCGCCTTTACCGCCTTTTCCTTTGTGCGCTTCTAGAGCTTGTACCAGCTCATTGATTCTTTTCGGATCTTGTGGTGCGAAGGGCGCTGTATCGCGGTGCGCCATGGTTGCGGTCAATCCAAGGAAACGTGGAAAGACAGAGAATGTTTGAACTCGGGCTCGTGTTCGGGTTCGCGCAAAGAATGAAAGGGTACCCTAGATTGCGGGCAAATGTCAGAAAAATGCAGTAGGTGGGGAGACACAAAATAGGACAAGGTGGGGGAATGTTACAGCTACAAGAGCAGCATGCATAAGGCAGCAACAGCAAGTATTAACAAACACAGATACGCCGTCACGATGAGTCAAAATGAGTCAAAAGGAAAGCGCAGTTCATACCAGCAGTGGAGCCACGAGATTTGATACGAGAAAGGGCGCAAGTACCGTAAGTTTGAGGTCAGCTTAGAGTCATGGCTCCAATTGTTTGTCGACTCTGCGATGAGATCACAGTCGTGTGCCTGACGACGGCGGGGCGGGGTCCGCGCTAACCCCTTTCGAGCGACACTAGCCTTGCCTTGTGACTCTCAAGTATCTTTCATCGACATTGGTCTGCTTTGCTATATTGATTGCAGGTGGACAATTCATACAGGATGGCATTTTGAAAATTGGTTTCTATTTAATTTGGATACCTACACTGTTCCAAGCTAAGCGTTCTTTGGCCTCTCTGCCAACAGTTTCTCAACCTCGTCCTTGTGCGTCGAAAAGTTGTCAACAAGGTCGTCCCTGAAGTTGTTAGCCAAAACTCGCATATCAACTCATGTCACCAGGTTCTTACCACATCCTTGGGTTATGCTCGTGCTTCTTGTTGCTGTTCCACGCCCAATCGGTGATGGTAAACATCCTTGAGCTCTCCATCATGAACGCAATTGCGCCCTTTGAGATTTGCATCTCGGGCGGCGGCTGTGCGCTTGCCGCTTTGAACTTGGGAAACGTTAGAGGTGTCCGTAAGAAAACTTGGGGAGCTTAGCTTACCTCCTCGTACGCAACACCGTGTGGCACAAAACCACACTCGAAGCTCACGCCTCCCGGCTGGAACTCATCTGAACGACCTGCATATTCCCCGTAGATCAATCCCATGAGCTCAGAAGCCCCGTTGCGGTGGTAGTACGGTGGACGATAGGCTGATCAAGAGTTAGTCGATTTCTTTCTCTGTTAGTTTTCTGGAACGCACTGTGTGAAGCCACATCCCATCGCGGGCTGAAGATCAAAAAGTCTGCTAGTGGTGCAGCGGGGTCGCGAGAAGGAGCTGTGATGACACAGAAGATGGACGGGTCGATGTGGTCGACCGAGATTGAGCCAACATTGACAAATTTGGTCAAATCGTATTTGAACGGGACATAGTTGCCATGCCATGCAACGACATCAAATGGTGAGTGCTCTTGCTTGCTGACGAAGAACTTGCCAGCAAGCTTGTAGACAATCTCCCATGACGCTTTTTCAATCTCGTATTTCGCCTTGGGGTGCAAGAAGTCGCGGGCGTTAGCAAGTCCGTTGGCTCCTAGTGGGCCCAATTCTGGAAGCTGGAATTGCGATCCCCAGATTTCTGCAACATATTAGTCTGCGTTTTGCAGCGTCCCATAAGTCAATCTCAGCGTACCCAAAATGTAGCCTCGGGTTGGTCCTTCGACCTTGACCTTGAATCGCTGTCCGCGTTGAATGACGCATATCTCGCCCGGCTGCACATACATGGGTCCAAATTCGGTCAGAATATCTAGTGCTCCTTGCTGAGGCACAATGAGAAAGTCACCATCGGAGTTCACAGCAGCCCTCCTGTTCATGCTGGCATTGCAGAGATAGGTGTGTACCGCCAAACCTTCTCGAAGTGTCGGCTCGCCTGAACCAGCAATGGTCTTGAGGCCGGAAATAAAATCGATATCCCCATCGGTAGGGATGTCAAAAGGCAGCCAGGCCAGCTGGGTAGGGGAGACATGGACACGTTTGTTTGCAGGGAGGAAGTTGGATTCGGTATCCTCGTTGTCAGGCAAGTCGGTCTGTGAGCATATGTCAGCGCATGCGCTACTCCCGCGATTTACATGTTCGTGTGCCAATCTATCTCCCTTGACACCGTTTTGGGATATCTGGATGGGGCTCCAGAGAAGGGCCGAATGTGACGTGATGCACATTCCAAATCCCAACGTCAATCATCGGTCAAGGGTGAGGACTCTTACAAATCCTTGGTGAGCCACAGCAGGTCGCGCTCTGTACAGGTAGGCCTGTTTTACCACGTCAGCTTTGATACTATGTGGCTCGGATTCTATTATAATAACCTTTTTGTTTATGTGTCTTGGAGCAACAAATGCGGTTCCGGTCATCTGTTCCGCATATAAGCCAAATCTGACGCATCGCGGGTTGTTCTGGCCCTTGGGAATAGTTCCTGTTTTGTCCACCGATCAGCCACTGACATATTTCCGGAATATTGGACTCTTTCTTACCTGGGACCGCCTCAGACTCAAAGCTGTTGCCAAACCCGGATTGATACTGCGAAGCAATACTATGGTCAGTGGCAAACTTGTATCGTGGCACCGAGTCAGCTCACCTCGTAGGGATCATTCTTTCTGGTTCCAAAGGAAGGTATAGCGCCATCCTTCTGCGTCTCGGCCCAGTGGAAGATATTCTGGTACTCCTTTGGGTCTTGAAGCTGTTCTGGCATGGTGATTACGTTATGATTGCGATAATGTTTGGAAGTGTGATTTCTACGAGGCCAATGCGACGAGCAGACTGGACGATGCGCTTCACCGCTACTTGTTGTAATGAGGTTGATTTAGTGGGAAGAGGAGTAAGGGAGCGCCTGGCGCAGAAGTAGTGTACCGTCCTTCGTGTTACCCCACCACCTCTGCCGACTCCACAAGTTTCATGCAAAAGCTTGTAGCGCAGTCGACGTACCGGTTATATTGACCGGTACGTGAGTCTGGTCGTGCATCGCCCAATCGCTGATGTCTCCGACGCCGACATTGTAACCTTAATGGCCATTGTCGGGCCAAGGCAGTCGAACAAGTGGTGAGACTTATGTAGTTGACACGCGTTAAGCAGGGTATAGCTGCACCGCATGGAAGCATCGCATAGAAGGTGAGGTATGTGCAAACTCGATCTTGTGCTGCTGATTTGACTGTGAGTGTTTGTACCGGTCCCTTGGCTGGACAGTATGAATCGCAAAGGCTGCGCAGTTGGAGAAGGTGGGGTACACATGTCAATACTACGCTGTTTACACAACTGCCGGCAAGCCACATCCAGGAAAGCCGAGCCGTCTCTTGTCGCAGTCTCATCTCCCCACAATCTCCCCACATGTCGCAGAGTGTTCACCAAGACGTGCAACTTTTGATAAAGAAGCGATGGCCACGACCATGGCGTCTGCGGTACCAGGCCGCCTGGTATCATGTATCTACGCGCCCGTCACATGCAGCTAGACACCAAGTCTCGACCCCGCCAGACCGATGGCCGCCCATGGCTGGAGCACACCCGTTGTAGCTGGCTTGGTTGATGCTTCGTAGACGTTTCTAGCGGTCACAACGACGCCACAAATAACCTTCTTTCAGCCCTATGCACTCGTGGCACCATGATGCAGACATTTGTGCGGACCTCGCCTATGTGCTACCGACATAAGCTTCTAGCCGGGCCATTTGCTGTAACACACATGCCATCGCGTATCGCGGAGCCAGCCTACTCGCTGGCAGAGATTGTGGAAGCGAGGGGGAGGGGGAAAGGCCAACGTAAGATGGCGCAACACCAGGAGCTCGTGGCCGATTCGGTAGCTGAAGAGAGCTGACGGGCGTAGACGATGCCAAATGGAATCATGCTACGAGGCCCAAAAAGGGATTGCGGTACCGAAAATAGACGAGCAAATGTATTGGAAATCCCACCAAGGTTCTGACGCAGCAACAACAAGTCCGGATCCTTGGATGGGCCAGTTTACGATGATGGTAGCTTCCAAGGCCGCAACAACTGCTTGGGCTCTCTCTCTCTCTTTGTCAAGAGACATGGTGATGGGAAAGAGATAGACCATGGTGCTAGTTTTGCGCCTACACCGCAATTCTGCGCGTTGCCTTGGTTCTGCGCTGCTCCATGCCCTGCTTCTTAGGGTGTCGATACTAGACATGGCAAAGGCCCGACTGGACTTCGGAACAGAGGGCCGCACATGACCTGTCAAGATAGCACTAGAGGCACCCACCTCGTTTTTTTTTACGACTATTAATTGTTTGCATCGGGCGCCAAACAAAGTATCGCCCGTGATGCCCGAAAGCGTTGTGCGCTCGAAATATATCATGTCGTCATTACTTGTGGCCTCTGCTGACAAGACGCTTTGCGAGCCCGCGCTTTGCGCCGAATTAATCAGGGCTGCCGCAACGGCATCCTCGGCGCTGGATAGAGGGCCCTCTGCACTTGGCCCGGAGAGGCCTAGCGGCGTGGTTTAGATGCACATGTCTTGCTACCCCCCTTTGCGCATTGCCGTCCATGGTGCGTAAGCGCTCATGGGCAAAAGACGAGGGTGCGGGGAAATGCTAATTCGCCATGGACCCTATGCGCACCCCTGCTCTCGACGACACCCTCACCACCACACCGTCGTCGCTTCACGATAACTTGGCCGCACTACCCGGGTACCATGGAGATCACGAGGCCCCTCTGGCTCCCGCCATGTCTGCCTAGCTTTGCGACGATCAAACGTTTAGTAGTATCGTCTCCTGCCCATGTCCAGTCTCCGAGGAGTTCGCCCAGCCAGACGATGTGTCATGGCTTTTTTCCGTCTTGCGCGATTTGCGACCAGACAGCCAACCTGTTCGCATACAAACGATATGCACCCACCCGCCGAACGCATGCGAACAAGCGCACATCCACAGATCAGCATACATGTTGCCATATCGCGCGGGAGCCGTTTACGGCCTTTTGCCTCTTGGGAGGCGCCTTCGGGACCCTGCCTTGATCGGCCGTCACCCTGCTTTAGATGGCGCTGACCCTGCGCTGATCCGTCTCGACCTGTCATTCGTCGTGCGTGCAACTAACAGTGGCCATTGTCGTCTTCGCTGAGGCTTTTGGCCTGCCACAAGCGAGTAAGCAGGTGGACAGAAACCAAGAGCAAAAAAAGTAAACACTTGGTACAAGCGTAGTTCATCGATAGATCAGCAAAGGCCAAGGAAGAGTCCGAGCAGCCACGAGGGAGGATTTGGGCAAGTGATCAGCTAAAGTGGTTAATATCAAAAGGCTTGGTCGGCCGTGGGATGAGACAAGCTCCGTCGCGTTTCGGAGAAATGTATCAGATATCTTGATTTCATGAGAACAACCTGTATTCGCCTCTCCACCTCGCTCTCTCCGCTTGATTCAAAACAACCTATGGGGCCGCAGCCTTCGCTCGTCCGGATACACCAAGTTGTATGCAGAGGCGGCGCGCTAGGGGGCTAGTCTGATTACCGCCTCGTTCGGTGTGCCGCTACGTTGACGCCAGTCGATCAATCAGGATGCAGCAATAAGAGGCGTGGAGAGAGAGAGGCGTATCTGTGACTATGCAGCGTGATTGGGATTGCGACATGACATTAAGGGATCCTGGCGAGTTGAGGATTCGCATACTAGGGCATTGTACAGCCCTGGACTGAGATGGCAGCACTTTGTCCGACACGCGTCGCATTGCGACGACGTCGCCATATACACCAAGTGCCACAGCCACAATATCGAGCCTGGCGTCTGCCTAACTGGCAGAGGAAAGGAACAAAAAAAACAGCCTAGTCATTCATCCAGGCGGCGACACGATTTCCTCCAAAGCGCGCAGCAAAACGCAGGCCCGAGGAGCCCATGGGGAAGTAGGAAACAATGTACCAGAGCAGAGAGACTAGCTGTGCAATAGCCGCAATGAAGGTGAGAGGGGTGCTATGCAGCTAGTCACGCGAACGTTGTCAGCGAAAAGAAGCTAGGGTAGACGACAATCGATAAGGAGTAGCATGGGGTGGGAGGTGCACGAGGGCAAGGATTGGACGCAAAATGCACCAGGGTTCGCATGTGGTCAAGGATTAATACACTAGGAAATGGACTTACACCTAGCGAGAAGTAGAGTGTGAGAACAATGGAGCCAAAATAAGCAGCTGTAAACGGAAGTCGTGCGCCAGATATGAGGTGGTTGACTAGAGCTTGGGTCAGCGACAAGGGGGGTTGCAAACCAACTTGGGCGCTGGTGTGAGATGTGGATGGGCGGGTAGTGGAGGTGGACGAGGAGGTGTAGGTGTAAATAAGGCTTGCTTACCATATTGCATCGGGCCCATCAAGACTCCCCAAGCAGCTAGAAAGAGAAGGCTGCCCATAGACCATCTAGAATCAGACCATGAGAGTTAGCACTAGTGCTCTTCAGGTGACGTGCAGGAGGGCTTGGCAGATGGACTTGACTCGGTGAAGGCTGTCAGTTCCCTGCAGCGCGCCGAACCTTGGACCCGCATGATCGCTGCAGAGGGGTCCAGTGCCAATGTTGCAGTGGCTAGAGAGGTCAAGTGGCACATGGATTCGATTCGTCAAAGCTGCCGTCCGCAGTGGAGGCGCGGGGGATGGGTAGCAGTTGAACGCGTTGCATGAGTTCGCATAGCCGTGCCGAAAGGACAAAGCGAGCATGTGCCACTGCCTATCTGCGTAGGACGATCTTATCAAAGCAAGGAAGGTTTGCCCGGACGACATGATATAGTAGAGTGGATACGAGGAGCCAAGCGGGAGGGGGAAAAGGGGGGGTCAGGGAGAAGACTTACAAGATAGCAAACTTGCGCGGCCTGACCAAGAAGACAGGCGTAAACATGAGGCCAATGCAGGTAGCAAACATGGCCAAGGCAGCAAGAAGCAGGCCGCCAAAGACGAGCAATCGGTCCCACCGACTCACTGTGGGCATTGGTCAGTGATGAATGGACATGATTCGAGGCCATGGCGAGGGCCAGTGTCCTGCATCCGAGACTGTGACGCAGGAACTCCCTTCTGTCACATTGAGGAATTGGCAACTCAGATGACAGGCTCAAGGCGGACAACATGGGAATCCCCACTGCTGGGGCAGATGCTCATTTCAAGATTGCCATGTGGTAAGGAAGAAATACGAGAAAGCGAATGCGGATACAGGCAAGCGTGGGCGGTGCAGGTGAAACTAGCCCCGATACATCGTCGGGTGATGCGACCACGAGCCACAGGCCAAAGTCGGATCGGTGTTTGGAGAAAAGATATAAAAGATCGAGGACATGGCGCCATCGAAACGGAGCAGGGGATTGTGAGGCGCGAAACGACGCGTAAGGG
>JAODYC010000106.1:0-27928 GCA_026262405.1 Curvularia hawaiiensis | reverse complement strand
GCATGCATGCATGCAGGCAACGTTGCAAATGGAAATGACAGAAGTTGGTAACTGGGCTGGATTACGCAGACAACGGCGATGCAGTTTCTTGTAAAAGGGACCGAACCTCATGGAGGACAGCGGGTGGCTAACAGGGAAGCTTTCCACCACTGCTGTGTACCGCATGCCGCAACGTGGAACAGCATCTTGACCATAGGATGCTCGTTATGCACCCACGAAGCGTCTCTCAACGTTTGCCTAGTGTCTCAGATGCCTATATCAACAGCCCAATATACCGGGCCAGCCTCCCTTCCTCCCTCATCAACAGTGTATCCCGAGAGTTTGGCAAGAAAAAAAAATTCCCATGACTACTACATCTGGGTTGCAGAACCGGCTTCAGGCCCACAGCCAATCGGTCACGACCTTTGTATAACCCAATGAGCAACTGTGACGCAAAAGCTCAACTAGCATATGCAGGTATCCGCATACGCGAGACAAGGGGGGGTGGGGGGTTCGCGAAGTAGCTAGACTAGGCTTTTGCTCGTCTAATGCGGTACGAAAGGCGTCCTTCTGTGGTTGTCGCCCCTTTACCAGGCGAAAAGTCGCCATCGCCGCTCAAAGGCTGAGAGAGTGAGAAGAGTGCAAGAAAAGGCGTGGCTAGAAACCGATGCTTAGGCCTGCGGCGTCACCTCTATCGAACTGATACACAGCTTCAATAGTCGACCGTGTAAATGGAGGGTCGTAAGGTGTTTTGCGAGACAATACCATGTACTCGTTATATGCGGTATCATTTTGCAACGCCTGCTAGGGTTTCCTTCAACCCTTCCCCTCCTTCCTGCGATTACAAGGCGGTCGGTCAGCATGTGAGCTCTTTCAAATTCCCCACTACCTATGAATATTCCTTCCCACCAATCACCAACTACTCCCAAACACATACTTCCGGCCCTCACACACATACGGAACATGAGTTTCTTTGCCTGAATTCCGACTAAGACATTGGCACCTGCCACTAAAAAGCCTTCTGATACAACCACACACATACACACTTGGTCCAGGCGCGCTAGTAATGCACCATGGGAAAGTCGTTGGCGCCATCGTCTTTCTGGGGCACACAGAGGCCCATCTGACAGGGAAGAAGAGGGTCTCGTTCAGTCATCGGAACTAGGTGTCAGCTACCCGGCTGTGCAACGGTTGCACCGAGCGATCGACAACGATGCTTCCCAGATCTGGTCGGCGGGGGATGACTTGCGTGTCTCGGTTAAGACGGCAATCGTCTGCCACACCCCTCCCAAAGAAAAAAACAAAACGAGGATACGATATCTTGAATGGATATAAGTGATGGTTTGGTGGGGTTACTCTGGCACTACTGTAGTGAGGGTGGCTCCAACAATGCAGAAACAAATGCTATTCTGCAAACCCTAGTTTTCCGGCACCTCCCTTCAGGTAATGGAGTCGGGTGGCTGATGGAACCTGCCGTATAGCCTTACGTTACCTTGTTTTCCATTTCTTGTCGCGCATCTTTTAGCGTCCGTGTTTGATGTGTGTAGCGTCTGCAAAACTCTCGTCGATAATAGCTTTCCCCACTGCCTCCTGCGCATGCGCCTTCTTAATGTAGATCACAGCCTCTTCACTTCCCTTTTCTTGTCCCGCGCATGCTTGATCCCATGCTCTATACCCTGGTATGCATCCCTTTCTCTCGTCTTTCCACATAACCAATCAAGGCTATTACGAAGCCACGGGGTCAGGGTGGCACATCTTGCAGGTGGCGAATGCGTCGACCGAGTCGAAGACGTAGCGTGATATGGAAGCAGGATGAGTTGATTCGATCTCGGCTCAGCGATCCGTTTCTATGAAGTCGTAACATCGGCCGCCCGAGGCTTTATTTCCAGTGGTCTTAAGATGACATCTAGGCTGCTCGAGGTCTGCCTTGATCTTGAAGTTGTGATGTCTGAGTTGCTGAAGCAGTAGCAGGGCCGTCACTGTCATCACCAAACCCCAAATTCTTGAAGGAGTCTGGGGCCATCAAATTCCTAAGATCGCAATGAAAATAAGTCGAGGGTTCCATAAAGTGCCATTTTGCACGCGAAAAGGTGTAGACCCTGGGTTGGGAGAGCAGTCTACGTACCGGTCCATGCGGCAAGAGAGATATGACTTGGAAAGCTCGCGGCATTCGGGGTCGTTGCTCCCACGATGCGATTTGATGCACCGGAGGTATGACATCATGATACTTTTGCACTCTCCTGGGAGAGTTTGTCAGAGACGGAAGAGACACAATGAGGTAACAGACAGGGGACGGGTAAGCGAGCCAGGATGAAGACGTGGAGGGAAGCCTACCATCATGGTCAAGAGGGAATGAACCGCGTTCGGGTCTAGAAAGGTTAGTGGGTTGAGCGATTTAGAAAAGGCTATACAATAAGGTAATCGTCAAAGTCTTCCATGACTTTGTTGTTCTTCTGCGTCGCCGTAGATGCTAATGATGCGTTGCGGGAGAACCTACGGATTTGGCTTCTGAACCTTTTGTCCTAGACCTGCCCCACCAAAAGTACTCATATCAAGGGCTGATATACGAAATTGGTTTTTTGATTGGCTTTAAATGCGTCTATGATGCTGTGAGGGCGCAGCAACGTGGAAACGAATAAATGTGTGGTGGAATGAGGTCTCGAGTTACTCGGCACGAAGAACTGATTACTACTGGTCTGTGCGCTGTGGCGCTTGCAACCTGAACCAACCTGGAGATGACGTGCATCGCATTCGGGCCGTATCAGAGGCCAACGCCCTTTGTATCCATTGTGTGCTATACGACCACTCTTCATATGTCATATCGATACAATTGGGTCCACGAGCCTCGATCCAGGCAGAATACTAGCTGATTGCAACGATTCAGAGGTGATAGGCAGCATTGCACTGCAACATTTTGCTCTTCAACAACGCATACAAATGCTCTCCAAAAAACGGGGATACACTTGTGTTTACTAGATATACACGTGGTACCGTAAGTAGGTCAAACCGTTTTGAAGCTATTTTCCAAAAATGAAATTAATAATGCACTCGAATGTGATCGGTTACTATCTCTGCCGTGATGATGCACTGGAGCAGGATGTCAAGCTTTGTCGAGTATTGATGTTGTATTGAGCTGTGGTAGAAAAGATAACCCTTATAGCTCATCTTTCAGACAAAGGGTATTCATGTACGATAAGATGAACAAAATCAACGCCAGGAGCGAGAAAATTCAGAAACGACGCAACAGGATAACATATGGACCCACAGAACTGCAAGTCTCCAGCTTACCAGTGCCGTGCGATAACTAGCCAGCCTCTCTCCTTGACTGCGTTGAAAAGAGCTGCTACTCTCTTCCTTTTAATCCCCTCTCGTGCTGACACGTCCTCTATTGCGTGCTTACCGTCCAAATGCCTCAAGAGCATTGGCCAGCTTTCTCTAAGTTCTTTCCCAGTTATGCCGCTAAACGCACCATCGGCGTGCTTTGGAGGGCTTGCATTTGCGGACTCAACAGCAGTTTCTTCAAAAGTTTGCGCAATCTTGTCAAGCCAACGGGCTTCGAGCGAAGATGCTTTCTGAGGTGAGAGTATAGTAGTGTGTGTGAAAGATGAAGGATCTAAAGGTGGGGGCTTTTCTAATGGGGAAGTTGGAGAGACAATGGAGTTGCGAGAAGGAGAGGGAGAAGTGGGTTTCAAGTGTAATGGCGAGGGCCGATGCGGCTTGACGTCTCGAAGCCCAATGTGCGACGGTGACTCGGCTCGATATGATGGATTGATCGCGATGGTTGTCCGTTGGCTGCTTGCGCTCCCGGCATCTGACACTGTCCGAGCGGAAGAGCTGCGTGTCATTGCCGTAGATGTGAATCGTGGGCTCAGAATCGTACTGCTTTCCATTTCCTCTTCGCCATCTTTTCTAGTGCGACGCAGCGGCGACGATGTCCTCGCTGAGCTCAAGGACAGCAGGCTGTTCCGTTTGTCAGAAAGCAAGCTATCTGCGTTTGAATCGTTGTCCCCCGCAAGCTCTTTTCGCGCTTCCTCGGCCCTCTTGATCCGCTCCTCACGGTCCATCTCTGCAGCAACTTGAGCTTTGATCTCAGGCGTTACGCGTACCCAAGCGAAGGTACGCAACTGTGTAACCCAACCACCACGCATGAGCCAAGCGAGAATATCCATATAGGCATCACGATGTTCAGCAGTTGGTATAAAACTTCGGAAAGGCCGAGGGGTACCGGAGAGCATGCTTAATATCTTCGGTAACGTGGGCAAGGTAGGAAAGCGCTGTGCGTAGGCGGCGATTGCTGCAGGGAGAACCGTCATGTCGGCGTTAGGACTGACTATGTACGTGTCGCGGGGTGATAGTGGTGCTATCAGGCGCGCCCGCCGCCAATACACAAGATGGCTTGCTATGTACTCCATATCGTGCGCTGAGATGTTGTGTCTTTTTGAGATTTTCAAAAGTGACTTGGTTGGTACAATGTTGCGAATATAGAAGGCTATGGCAGCTGCACTGCCAGTTGAATCTCCGCCTAGATCTTTGATCAACACCTCTGCATCTTCAAGGAGCAGCAGCGCGGCGTGTTGTGTCATGGGCGCCTCATCATCCTCTAGAACGACATTGGAGGTCGTCAGCCACAGGCCTGGCATTTGGGGTTCCATGGCGTTAGGCAGATAGGGTGTGGAATCTGCTTGCGGTATCTGAAACGATGTGTTGAAGGTTGCATCAAAATGAATGTGTGCAATCTTGTCATGCGAAATCGCGTCGAACATGATTGCGATAGACTTTGCGAGGGGAGACGTGCTGACAATTTTGCGCCATGTCGCCGTGAGAGACTCGTTGGTTTCCTTTGCTCGCTGTTTGATATCGATGATGCGCTTCGATTCTTTCCATACGTATTGGAAACGTGCCTCTTCGTATTTCAGTGCCTTGGCGTATTTTCGCGTGACGTTGTCATACATTTCTTTGACGCGCTGCTGATACTCCAAAACGGGTGGATTCAGCACAAACACGACGTTGAACATGGTCATGTCTGGATTATTGTCGTGCATGGTAGAGTTACTGCGGGTATCAGACCCAACTTCGGATGGCGCTGCCGACGGACCACTAGACATGGAATCATGCCCGTAGCCTGGCTCGAAGCCCTGTGGGTATACAAAGGGCTCAGGGCTCGGTTTTGAGGGTGGTTCGGGTGAATCGGTGTGGTCGTCGTCTTCGTCTTCGTCTTCGACAATGGTCAGATTTTTCACCAGATCACCATCTTCCAGCTTCTCCTTATCGGATCGTTTCTTCTTTTTCCGTTTCAGTTTTTTCCACAATCCATCTTCTCTTACGAACATGGGCGCGCCAACGAACACGATACTCTCCACACCCAGCTCGAAGCGGCGCTTGTTGTAATCCTTGCTTGGGCTCAACATCTTCTCCAATGCGTCCGTCTTGAAGCCCAACACAGTATCCCAGTCATGGTCGCCCCCTTTCCCTCTGTGTTCCTGGCTGCTCTTGTTGTCATCGTCTTCGGCATCCTCCTCGTCAATAGTCTCGTGCTTGCCCCATACTCCAGCGCCGAGTTTGGACTTGTCGCTCACACGGCCGGTCATGGCCCTCCCGGATCCACGACCTCCGCTGGTACGACTTCCTATATCAACGTCATTGTCATCATCTGAATCGATACTGCTGTCCCAATCGCTATCTGAGCTGCGAGAGTCGACGCTTGCTGTTGACGCGTCGTGACGGAACCAGGCTGGATCTTTAGCCGCTGCAAGAGCGGCGGCCGAGGGCGACAGAGGAGGATAGTGAAACACAAGACGAGGCCCAAGCGAGCGTGACTTGGTAACCAGAAGGATGGCGTGAAGATTTGACGCCGGCGGTAACGGGACAGCCATTGAGTGAAGAGCAGGCGCCCAAGTTGCAGCATGCGGGGAAGGCAGCTGCGGAGGAACCGGGAGATCTAGCCCGAAGTAGCATGGATTACTTTCCTAGATTTCTCATTCGTTTCCACACCCACACACCCTGCCACTGGCATTGCCCGTGGTATGCACAATGAACAAGCTGAGGACTTTTCGAGCAGCCGGCTATCAAACCATTGACACACAGACTGGGTACGAGACGCAGCAAAGCAAAAGAGCCGGAACAGCATCGAGCCATGGATGCAAAACTGACCGGAATACTTGGCACTCCGTCGGCCGACGCAAATGATGCATTCATTCACAAGACAAGCGAAGACAGCACGCGCGTCATGGTCCGGGTCCGACTAGTTTGAGTACGATTGAGCTGCCGAGGTTCCAGCGCGACACTCCATTTCACTCTAGTGAAGAGTCGGAGTCGGAACGAATGGTTCCTCCGACCAGCCGCGTCGGTAGCTTTTCACCTTTAAACGGGCAGTCGGAGGCGGAGGCGGGTCGTATGAGGCTCGTCAAACGTGGCGGGTGGCGCCCTCGCCGGGCTAATAGTGGAGCACATTCGATGTACAACCACTGGTACCAGGACGTGAGGCTGTCTCCCGAAAAAGAATGCATTGCCATGGCACTGGCACTGGCATGGCATGACAGGGTACTGTGCCAGATCTGCAATGCCCAGACATGCGCTACGGCTGCATGGCGTCACTAGAACCAGCGTCTCTCTGTTCCCCTCCGGCTTTGCACCCCTCTTTCTCCCAGTGTTGACCTGCCAAACCGATACGCCTTTGCATGCAATCCCTTGACAGACAGTTCTTTTCCTTCACCGCCATCACATGCGAGCGATCTCCTGTTAATCTAAACCGCAAGTGCCTTCCTGACGTGGGGCACTTCAAACGTGGACCCTTCTACGGAGCAAAACCCAAATTAGAATCGACGAATCACCGTGCTTGAATTTCTCGACGACGGCCGAGGCATCTTTCTCCTCAAAGTCAGTAAAGGTCCCAACGTAAGAGAAGAACCACTCGGAGCGCACAAGGAGCCCACTCACGTCCTAGCGCATCGTCTGGTAACACATGCATGTGCTCCGACGGTGGTTTTTCTTCTCCTGATTCATCATAGATACTATCGATTGTCCTCACGCTTCCCTACGTATAATAACGTTGCCACCACCAGTACAAATACGCTTTACTTTGCTCTGCAGCTGATACATTCCTACATCCTCATCTTCTTCAAATTACCGAGATGGAGTGCGAGCCGATTCCTGGCCCTCCAGGCCTGCCCATTGTTGGTAACCTTGCTGACATTGATGCGACCAACCCAATCCAGTCTATGTGCAACCTGACCCTCAAATACGGTAAGCAAAGATCTCCGACAGCCTTTCGCAGTGTCACAATGCATGCCAGATTGCAAGTGTGGGCAAGGCGAGTATTGAAGAGAAAATTTGGAGTTCACGAGTTTAGCATGTCTGATGTGCCGCTACTATTTCTCACTCCAAGACCTGCATGGCATGCTGAAGGGCCTTTGTGTATTGATTCTTTGACCGATAGAAAAGAACACTGACTCTTTCAGGCCCCGTATGGAAATTCTACCTTGGTGGTGAGCGGATCGTAGTTGCCGATCAAGCTCACATGGACGAAGTTTGTAACGAAGAACGTTTCTCAAAAATCATTGCAGCTTCTCTGGAGCAAGTGCGTAATGGTGTGCACGATGGTCTCTTCACAGCATACGGACCTCAAGAAAAGAATTGGGGAATTGCCCATCGCGTGCTGCTACCCCAGCTTGGCCCGCTAGCTATCCGCAATATGTTCGATGAGATGCATGACATCGCCTCCCAGCTGGTGATGAAATGGGCACGACATGGCCCAGAGCACAAGATCCACGTCACTGACGACTTCACGCGATTGACTCTGGATACGATTGCTCTATGCGCCATGGATTACCGCTTCAACTCATATTATTACCAGCGCATGCATCCCTTCGTCGATGCCATGGCCGACTTCCTGAAAACCAGTGGTGACAGGGCCCGAAGAGATCCAATCTCGCAAATGTTTTATGGCGCAGAATCCCAGAAATACTGGAGAGATATCGAACTGCTGCGGAAGACTAGTCTAGACGTCATCAACACAAGGAGAGCAAACCCAACCGACAAGAAGGATCTGCTCAACGGAATGCTCAACGGCGTAGACCCCAAGACTGGTGAGAAAATGACCGTAAGTCACTCCCTATTAGCATTTTCTTTTAGCTCATGCTGAGATCATTAGGATGACAACGTGATTGACAATATGATCACTTTCCTCATCGCCGGTCACGAGACCACATCAGGGTTGCTTTCCTTCACATTCTATTACCTACTAAAGAATCCCCAAGCATACGAAAAAGCCCAGAAAGAAGTCGATGAAGTCATCGGCAAGGGCCCGATCACTGTTGACCACTTGACAAAGGTTCCGTACTTGAATGCCGTACTCCGGGAGAGTCTGCGACTACAGCCCACTGCACCTTCCGTCGGATTGACGGCCAAAGAAGACACTACTATTGGCGGCAAATACGCTGTCAAAGCTGGTGTCCCTATCGTCGCACTATTTCCGATGGTAAGTTACTATTACCAATACATGAGTACATTGAAACAACTAACTCTTCTGGTATTAGATACATCGTGATCCAGCCGCATATGGCGAGGATGCAGAAGAGTTCCGTCCAGAGCGCATGCTCGATGAAGAATTTGAGCGACGCAACAAAGAGTTTCCCAACTGCTGGAAGCCTTTCGGTAACGGAATGCGGGCCTGTATTGGCAGGCCGTTCGCTTGGCAGGAAGCACTTCTAGTGCTAGCCATCCTCTTACAGAACTTCAACTTTACCATGGATGACGCATCATATCAACTCCAGATCAAGCAAACACTCACTATCAAGCCAAAGGATTTCTACATGCACGCTAAATTGCGGAGCGGCATCACTGCCACGTCGCTTGAACGATCGCTATCATCGTCTACTATCAACCAGCCGCCTCCCACCAATGGCGCGCAGGTCACACGAGAGAGATCTGGCAAGGAAAAACCAATCGCCATCTACTACGGCTCCAACACTGGCACTTGTGAAGCACTCGCGAATCGACTCGCTAGTGATGCAGCGAACCATGGCTTCAGAGCAGATGTGGTGGATACATTAGACACTGCTCGTGAGAGCATGCCAACAGACAAGCCCATCGTCATTGTCACGGCATCTTACGAAGGAGCGCCTGCTGATAACGCCGCTCATTTCGTCAACTGGATCGGCACACTCAAAGGAGACGATTTCAAAGACGTTTCGTATGCTGTCTTTGGGTGTGGACATCGCGATTGGGCAAAGACTTTTCACAAGGTTCCAAAGTACCTTGACGCCGTCTTAGAGGAGCGAGGAGCTACCAGACTTGTAGCTATGGGCAGCACTGATGCTGCGTCTGGTGACATTTTCACTGATTTCGAGACTTGGGAAGATCAGATCTTGTGGCCCGCTTTGCGTGAGAAGTACGGTTCTACAGAGACACAGGCGGACAACTCACTGGAGACGACCCTCAACGTCGAGGTGACAGCACCAAGATCGTCCACACTTCGCCAGGACGTTCGCGAAGCTCGGGTAGAAGAAGTCGAAATTCTCTCGGGTTCGGATGCTGCTCAGAAGAGACATATCGAGATCAGCCTTCCGTCGGACATGACTTATTCTGCAGGCGACTACCTAGCAGTTTTACCTCTAAACCCGAAGGAAAACATCCATCGCGCGATGAGGTATTTCGGCCTCACCTGGGATTCCATGCTGACCATCTCTTCCGCTGGACCTACAATTCTTCCAACCGATACACCCATCAGTGCTACCGACGTCTTCGGAGCGTATGTTGAACTCGCACAGCCCGCCAGCAAACGCAACGTCCAAGCGCTTCTCGAAAGCGCCAGAGATGACGCCGAAAAGGAGACCTTGGCTCGCCTCGCTGATGAAGACTTCAGTTCCGAAATTACCGCCAAACGTGTATCTGTCCTAGATCTCTTGGAGCGTTTTCCGTCCACAAAATTGCCACTCGGCGTCTTCTTGAAGATGCAACCACCTATGCGCGTTCGGCAATACTCCATCTCGTCTTCACCATTGTGGAACCCAAACCATGTCACATTGACTTACTCAGTTGTTGACCAGCCGGCTTTGAGCGGCCAGGGACGTTACGTTGGTGTTGCGACGAACTACCTTGCCAGCCTTACACCTGGGGACAAGCTTCATGTTAACGTGCGCCCTTCGCATCAGGCATTCCATCTACCGAAAGACTCCCAGAGTGTTCCAGTCATCATGATTGCTGCAGGAACTGGATTGGCGCCTTTCCGAGGATTCATTCAAGAACGTGCAGCGCAAGCAGCGGCCGGCCGGAAGTTGGCTCCCGCCCTTCTTTTCTATGGTTGCCGCGCTCCAGCTACCGATCTCCTATATGCAGACTTACTCAAGCGCTGGGAGGAAATGGGTGCTGTTAGCCTAAGGCTCGCGTTCTCAAGGCAACCTGAAGATTCGCATGGCTGCAAGTACGTTCAGGATCGTCTTTACCATGATCGCGCCGATATCGTGGAACAGTTTGAGGCCGGTGCAAAGGTCTTCGTTTGCGGATCTCGTGATGTTGGTAACGGCGTGCAAGAGACTCTCATCAAGATTGCAAAGGAAAGACTCAACGAAAAGGAGGGCAGAGAGGCGGATGATGCAAAGGCCAGAGAATGGTTCGAGGGCCTACGCAATGAGCGATTTGCAACAGATGTTTTTGATTGAGGTACAAGCTATCATGCAAGGATGTAATATGAGTAGTTTGTTCTTTTGTACTTGTTTATACGGTGCTCGTAACCTTCTAAAAATGAAATGCAGTCAGAGATTTTAGAAAATGTTGTAATCAAACCTCCACTATATTCCCATCCTCAAACGGTCCGAATAATGAGTGGTGTGTCTCAGTATTAGGTACAGCTCAAACTAGGAGTCACGTCTTCCATACCACAGGACGGCTGCGTTGTCTAGGCATGACTTTGGCAAATTTAGCTATCAAATGTGCGCTTTCATGTTTCAAACTAGTTAGAAGGGGACTGACAGATGGGTCCTAAGCAGCAGTGCAGGACAAAGAACATTCATTGAACGTGAGATTGGATTCCTGGAGGATTGATATGCGAAACGTTGAGAAGAGTTACACCCAAGTAATGGCTACAAAACAACAATAAAGCTCATACAACCATCCCTCGAGTTTCATTCCCTGAAAGCTCTGTTCTGGAACAGCAGTAGTAGAAAGTATATATTGTTTTGACTTGCTGATTTCCTGGCTTTCTCACGAATCATGGATTTCAAAAGGGTTCCTTACAGTAGTGTCGTATTTTCTTGTATCAAAAATTCCTCGCTGTATTTCATGTAATGCTTTCTACTTGAAGTGATGGTATATGTTCTATTTGCTAGCAAACTACAGCTACAGCCTCTAGTAGGTAGAAGGAAACACGCTCACCCTTCCCCCGTCCGTGAGCTGCGCGGTACCATTGATATACGCGCCGCTCTTGCCTACTAGGAAGAGAGTCAAGCCGGCAATATCATTTAGACCACCCATTCTACCTTGAGGGATTTGGTTGGTGCCGTAGACGGGATGAATACCAGCTGTCATGTCACTTGGGTAAGGACCAGGACAGACAATGTTGCTCCGGATTCCCCACTCAGCCAGGAAGGTACTCATCATCTTGGCGAGATGGGCTGCGGCGGATTTGCTGGCATTGTAAGCAAGACCGGCAGAGACCCAGCGCATGTACGAAGCAACCGAGGCGACAGTGATGATATGTGCCATGCGGTCGTCGTCTGCGTCGATGCCATTCTGCGATAGTTTGGAGGTGTCGCGAGCGCGAGGATTGCCGGTGCCTGTGACTTTGCCAGGTGCCCATCCGCGTCGCGTGTTGGCTGCTTCAAGGAGAGGGAGGAAGGTGGCAGATACACCAATGACGGATTGAGTGTTTATAGCCATGGCACTTTGCCAACCATCCCAGCCAGATACCATGGTGTCTGCTAGCTGCTGAATCGACTCAGCTTTGTATATATCTTGGCCGTTCTTTGGACCGAGAACCCCGGCATTGTTGATCAATACATCAACGTAGCCTACGTCTTTCTTTATGAACTCGGCGGCTGCTTTTACAGACTCGAGATCGGCCACGTCGCACACAATATCATTGAGTATTGAGGTGCTATGTGGTTTGTATGCCACATCTGACTGAAGTTTGGTAATAGCGTTGCGAAGTACGTCTTGCCGGCGACCGAGGATATAGATCTTTTCTGCGCCGTTTTGGTAAAGCGCAGAAGCAATAGCAAGCCCGAGACCTGTAACAATAAGCCTCCGCCGAGAAAGTATGACGGCTCAAGCGTGTGAAGATGTGCAACGGCGGGGCATGGCGGGGTAGCTTGGAGCTTGCAAACGTACCACTTCCGCCGCCAGTAATGACTACTACGAGTCCCTTTGCCGAGAAAAGGTTGTTCGGTTGTATCGGGGCTGTGACGTCCATGATGGCCCGGTTCAAAACGAAAAGATTGAGCGAGTTTGGGATATGTTGAAGATGGCAGCTTTTACAGGGACGAGGTCGATGCCAAACCGCTTTCTTTACCGAGCTAGGGCGAGACGATTGCGTCACAGTCGGGAAAGGGCCGCGGTTGATGAGAGAAGGGCGACACGGCGCGTGGAATTCCAACAGTTGGGTATCATTTGCGCTGTTAACTGATCCAAGGTTCTTCTCTTTTCCCTTCTTTTTCTCCACGCCAACTTAGCTGATGCCTCCAACAATCTTCAAGCCCAAGTTGTCGGCTGAGTATGCTAGAATATATCGGCAAGGGTGCCATGCGACATGCGCTGCCGGGGTTGGAACATCGAAAGTGTGTACAATTTCGCCAGATTCTACATGTGCGATGCGAATCTTCTTTTCCTCCTTGTCGTCAGATCCTGCTGTGATGTAGCTACCATCGAACGAGAAGTCCACTGTCTTGACGAGGCCTCCTGTCAACTCCAATGTTCTCACGCAAATCCACTCCTGTGTGTCCCAGAGCGAGACCAACGCATCTCCACCACCAGCCGCGAGGTACTCGCCGCTCGGTGACATGGAGACGGCGTAACATGCAGAGGTATGAGCGTTGAGCGTAAGCGCATTTTCGAATGACGGGTATCGCAGTAATCTAACGCTGCCATCGCCGGCTGTCGAGTAGAGGTGGTTGCCAGACCAATCAAAGACACACTGGTTGGTTTGGAGGGGTTGGCGATGTTCGGAGACGATGCTGAGTGCTGTGCGGTCGACATGGACAAGCAGGTTATCCTAACGAAACAAAGAAAAGTCAGAGCTTGGCCGGAAAACACATGACGGACTACGACTACTGACCTTTCTCCCTACGACAATGTCGTTACCATCTGGGGCCCATGCCAGTGTAAAAGGCTGTTCGCCGACCTTGACCTCGCCGATACTGGCCTTGGAGCGAATGTCCCAGAATCTGACCATGCCATCGGTGCTGCAGCTTGCAAGCTCGTTTTCGTTGATGGGGTGGAAGGCCACGCGCTCGAGGTTGGTAAGCGGCGGTACATTGGGAGTGCGAAGCTCTGTCGAGTTCTTGACGTTTGTCTTCTCGGGATTCCATATGCGCAATGTCTTGTCTGCAGCTCCCGTGGCGATAAAAGTACCAGAGGCGTTCCAGGATATGGAGCGGATGTAATGCGACGACGAGACGGCGGCTGGGCGCACGCTATCCTGGTAGACGGATGTCTTAAGTTTCTTGAAAGTCGCCTCAAAATCGTCCTTCTTGATCGGACGCGCGCGAACTGGGGGCGGCATCTTTGCTGTAGTGCTTGGGGATGGAGGTGGTAACTTCGGACAGGACGCGAAGCTCAAGTGTCGCGGGCGGGCCGTGCTCCCCCACCCGCCTTTCACTTCTTCCCTTTGTCTCTCAAGCGTTGATGCGACAATAGTACATGCAACAATAGATTGGACGTTTGTTGCTACTCGTTTGACTGAAAGAGATTATGGAACGCAGTATGCTAAGCGCATGCTTGTTCTCTTTATTCATATATATTCATTAAATTACGTGTCGTGCATGTTCATGAGCAGACTTGGATGAATTACTGTTTGCTCTGAGCGCCCTCTTTCTGCATGCCTTCACATCCAACCAGGTTGCCAGCCTTTTCTTCGAGGCCACCCATTCCTTGTTGCTGAGGGTCACGGTTTGCTGACGCCGCCTTCATAGCGTTGACTGCCTGCTCTTTGTCCGAGGCGCCTGATTCCTTCCACGGCTCGCTGCCCGTTACATTGCCGATAGTCTCCTTTAGATATCGTTAGCTTATAGCATTTTCAAACAATAGGGCTGCAAAGAGCGTGAGATGGTACTTACTTCAGCAGCACCCTTGACGTATTGGGCGTGGCTGGAGACAAGGCCGGGCTGGTTTGGTTGGGCAGACATGATGTTGGTATTGGGATGTGGTTGTTGTTGAATTAGTTTGGTGTGGATTTCAAGACTGAGAGAGGGATGAAGAGTATTGCTGTTCAAAGTACCACTGGCGATGGCTGGCGACTATATGGGACGGCCAACCGTTGACGTCATTAAGACTAGATGACGATCCATGACAGACGCGCAGTCACGCGTACTCGCACTCGAGACCAGTGGACCCTGCATCCCCTACCATGCCAGTTTCACAATCAGCCTCACACGTCTTTTTCCGTGCCCTTTTCGGGCCTGAGATGCTGTCCATTATCTAAAGGCGGCGGCTTGTATTTGTCAGTTACTCCTACAGCCATCTCCGCTTTTGTTTCCAGTATCTCAAACAGAACTAGACAAGTACAGCCATTGGTTGCATGAAACGTTACTTCAACATTGCGTCTCCATTTTCCTGTTTCTCAAAGGTAACTTCAAAAACCAATGCTAGCGGGGCGAGAAAAACGATGGGAGGATAGACTGTAATCTGAGCAAGTTACGAAACCGTGTAGGGGAGTAACGCCAGCGAAGAAAACCGAGTAAGTTTGTTTGTTATTAAATTACTTTATAAAGTAGAGACTGCTCCCCTTCACCTAACGTGCATACTAGGAGGTTATCGGCGCATTACCGTAGTATCTTGGTTCAGACTATCTTGCGCGTAAAACGATTCAAAAAATTCCTTCTGTATATCGTCTTCACATACAGCACCAAATTCGCAGCTATACCGTTCTTTATTATTCAACCGTCCCGGAATTACCTCTCTTTTATATTGAGGGTTCAGGGCGAATTTTTCTACTAATCTATCTTACATTTTGAATCCAGCTCGCGGCGTCTGAAAAGAGCTATTGATTCACATGGAATTTCGCGGAGATATATATACATACAGTGCCACTTTCTACTCTTGAACCAAATATCAGCCTATGTGGTGCGGGAATACGTTACCCATGTATGCTTTCTTTCAGTGGTTTGGCATCTCGTTCAACATACAGCCTAGAAGTCTTCTGGTTGCTTTTCGCTGTGCTTGGACTCAAGGTACGCAAAGTAATGTTGCGTTCCCACGTACATAAGAGATCTAGTGCAAGTGCAAGCGCAATACTTAGGTAGCGTACATGGTAAGGTCTAACTTTCTGTTTGAATGTCACACACTTCGTGGTGGGCTACACGACATACTCCCAAGTAATCTGAAATCCAACAAGTGAGAGAGACACATAGACTCAAACTATGTATCTGAAGTACTGCTATCAGAAAGCAATTTTGCGTTTATGACTGCTTAGTTCTATATGTTCAGTATTCCAGAGAGGCATTCCTAATCATGATCACGTGACATGTACATGACGATAAACACAGAGAAATCCTACAAAAGGTAAGCTTGCTACGCGGAGACGACGAGCGCAAACTCGTCAAGCTTTGTGAACCCGATAGGCGAGGCGCATAGTGTCAATTAGTAGAGCGATGTAGTTATACAAGATTACGCTTATTCATTTCCTCAAAATAGGGAGTTGTAGGACCGCATTCATGCACTCCAATTCGACTTGTTAACGCGTTCGCTACCCCATTATTACTATTCAGTATGAATACTGGCCAGGATGAGGCGAGGCAAACCGAAATGCACTTATTTCTTACCTAGATAAGGAAGGTGCCGAAGTACCTCGGTAACTCAGCAAGTCTCTTATAAATCAAAGTATGATGTGCTACACTTGAGAATTTCCTAATTGGCTAAGTGAAAACTATTTCAGTAGATTGCAACCCCTCGATTGACTTGTCACTGTAGTTTTCTCGCCATGGCACCTCAAGATATCAACCAAGGTGTCTCTGGCCTGCCCTACTTCACACCCAAGCACCTCACAAGTCCAGGCACTATTCCTCCCGAAGCCAAACAAAATGTCCCGACTCCCACACTGTTTACACCTCTCACGATCCGTGGCACCACGCTCCGAAATCGCATCCTGGTAGCGCCCATGTGCCAGTACAGTACCGCATCTGAAGGCCCGTCTGAAGGAGCGCTAACCGATTACCACGTCGCTACGCTCGGCCACTATGCACTCAAAGGAGCTGGTTTGGTCTTTGTCGAAGCAACAGGTGTCCAACCCAACGGGCGCATTACGCCAAACTGTCCTGGACTCTGGAGCGACTCGCAAATTCCGGCTTTGCGAAGGGTCTCGGATTTCATCAAGAGCCAGGGCGCCCAATGCGGTATTCAATTGGCGCATGCGGGTAGGAAGGCGAGCACCTGCGCCCCTTGGATAGCGGGCGCGCAAAAGACGCAAAATGGAAAGCGCAAGGTAAGCGTCAAGGCCGATTTGGACGCTGCGGGGTGGCCAACCAATGTCGTTGGGCCAATGGGCGGCCAAGAATGGGTTTGGGATGGCAAAGCAGCGGACGACGAGAGCAGCGGGTACTGGGCCCCTCGGGCCCTGAGTGAAGCTGAGGTAGAAGAGTTGGTGCAAGACTGGGCGGCTGCTGCGCAAAGAGCTGTCAAGGCGGGTGTGGATGTGATTGAGATCCATGGTGCCCATGGCTATCTCATCCACCAGTTCCTCTCGCCAGTCACCAACCAGCGAACAGACAAGTACGGCGGATCGTTTGAGAACCGAACTCGTCTCCTTATCGACATCATCAAGGCAATCCGTGCAGTCATCCCCGACACCATGCCCTTGTACCTCCGCATCAGCTCGACCGATTGGCTGGAAGGCACAGAGTTAGGCAAGAAGTACGGCAGCTGGGACGTCGAAAGCTCGATTCGTCTCGCCAAACTGCTTCCAGAATTGGGTGTGGACCTGCTCGATGTCAGCAGCGGAGGCAATCACCCGGATCAGCAAATCAACATGTTTGACAGCAAAGACTATCAGATCAAGATCGCGGCCCGGATCCGCAGTGAGCTCAAAAAGGCCAACCTCAACATGTTCATCGGCGCTGTGGGCCTCATCACCGAGGCTGAACAGGCCAAAAACATTGTCGAAGAGGGCGGTGCCGCTGTATCGAAGAATGGCGATGCGGAACTAGCAAAGGAAGCGCAGGCTGCTGTCAAGGTTACTGAGGGCCAAGAGCCGCTGGCTGACGTGGTCTTGGTTGCACGACAATTCATGAGGGAGCCAGAATGGGTGCTTCGGGTTGCATGGCAGCTGGGACTGGATATTGCGTGGCCAAACCAATTTCTGAGGGTGAGGTTTCCCAAGTTGTAAGACTTTAGATATAGATGTATACCTTGGGGTTTGGGAAAGCGGATATCATAGAGGGGCTTTCACACGACTGGCGGAATCGGAAAATGGCGAGCTACCTCAGAAGCAGCTGTAGTTGTCACACTCATTTGTGGCTTAGTCTGCCAATAGCTTGTCCTTGTAGATGAGTTGGTCTTAGTTTTCCGGTTTGACTGGTCGTGGAAGGAAGAGATCAAGTTTGGCGCAACTAAGTAGAGCAACGGATAGACAAAGGAGGCGCTCTGTAGTTTTCTTCCCAGACCAAGCACCGCCTGTGTGAAGGTTTCCATCCCGGATTATGCAGATATTTCGAAAGCTTGGTTTCTCAAAAGCGCAGAGACGCAGTTCTTCCCTTCCGAGAAAATTTCTTCCCGCAAGCACTCAGCGTTAATTCTCGTCAACCACATCAAGGCCACGGCGGATCCTCGACTCTTCTAAAGCACGCCACGAACTTCAACCCCTTGTTCCTCTCCACCTTCTTACCCTCCTCTGTCTCCACTCTCATGGCCTTGACACATTCATCCATACCTGCTCCATCCTCGCCCTCGCCCTCTTCAAACCGTTTTTCTACTCTTTCAAAACTAGGGTGCTTCTCAAAATGCTCCACCATCCACTCATGCAGATCCTGGACATCGGTAATTGTGTATACGATACCGCCTGGTCGCAGTACATATGCATACTCTGAGTTTAGCGTATAGGACACGATGCGGGCCTTGTGCTTGCGCTGCTTGAAGTGGGGATCTGGAAAGCAGAGGAAAATTTTGGAGAGCTGTGCCTTTTGGAAGAAGTTGGGCAGAAACTTCATCGTGTTGGCACGGATGCATGAAGCATTCTGGTAGCCGTTGGTGGCGGCATTTTGGATGCGGAGAGCGCGTACTTTTTCCTGCACGTACTCTGTGACTGACGTGCGGATTTCCATACCTGAGTGAGATGTTAGTAAACGGCATGTTCCGAGGCCCGAGAGTGACATGAAGGGGCATGTTAGTGCAGACTCGTCACGTACCCAGTATCAATGTGTCGGGAAACTTGGGCGCAAGTGCAAAAAGCAGGCCGCCAAACCCACAGCCAATGTCGGCTATCTCGACATTCTTGGTCACAGCATTGAATTTCCTTTGCTCTTCCAAGCTCAAGTCATGTGACTCGCTCGTAGTTTCCCCCTCCTCTTGCTTTTCATGTTTGGCGTAGGCAGGATAGAGGCTGGCCCAGTCCATATCCGCGGGGCTCTTGGGACTGCGCCATGTCAGCTGAAACACGAAAAAGAATTCACGAGCCCGACATACTAGGAGAGCGAATGATCCGAAAATGGGTTAGCATGGGCACGTTGTCTGTAGAATTTCTTCTTTGGCAGAGCGGCATTCTGCTCGTCAGCCTGCAACGACTTCTTGTATTCCTCGCGCCTGGTGCGCTTTGCTGGTTCGCCGGGCATGGTGGCTTGAGGGTACAGGGCAGTCCAAATGACAAGGCAGGACGGTCCAAAAGGAAACGGAGAGTGCTGAGGTAATGGTAGTAGATGGGTCACCTATCACGAAGCGAGGCTGCTGTGGATCAAGCTTTTTTCGCTAGCTCCAGGGTCGCCGGTCCAAGACATGTGGAGGGAACACAGCCGTTGGCGCCACACAGAGCACAGATTCAACGGGTGACGTAATATACTACCTAAAGTTCTAGGTCGCGCAACTACGGAAAAGAATATGTACGGCCGTGTCGCACGCTGCATACGGTCCGTGGCCAAAAGATACCATACAAGAAGTTGAACCCAGAGTGCGCCCAAATGCTAAAGCCCAACCGAAAAAATAATGCCAAATCGTGCAGTCGTTAACTCATCGGAACTCGATGGCGCCCTGACACCCAAAGTCCTGGACATGTTCTAGTTGCAGCTTCTGGAACCTGAAGCATTGTTAGCCACGTCCTGAGCTGATTGCATGGTTCCACACTTACTTCTCGCTCTTTGCATGGAAGTAGATGCCTTCGATGCCACCAGACACCTGGTTGAAGCAGATGTAGTAGAAGCCCTCAAAGCTGGCGCCGCTAATCGTCCTGACGCGGTGGTCGGGCACAAGAAAGTACTCTTTCCATCGCATAAAGAGATGCTCTTTTTGCATCCAGTCCTTGGTCACCAGCTCGGGGCGCGACAGGTTCTTGGACAGCGGTTTGTAGGCAGGAAAACGAGCCCAATGTTGGCGGTCGACCTTTTCGTTGGAGCCCCATTCGGGGTGTTGTGTAATGAAGGTGTATTTGTTCCCAATGATCTCGCCCTCAAAATAAGTGGTTAAGCTAGGATGATCCTCGGTTAACCCTGCAAACGAATTAGTCTTTTCGTCCCAGGTTAGCAGGGGGCCGCAGAGGGCGCGCACCTTTGATGCGCAGGTATCCACACATGAAGGACTCGCGCATGTCGACATGTTTTATCTCCACTTCGACTTCGTATTTTTGACGATCGGACGTTTGACTGCCTACAAAGCGGCTTCCTGGGCGGAGAAGAGACGACGATGAATATGGTAGAAACTGTGTTGCCATCAGCGAAACTCATCGGCATGCATTGAGCAGCACACGGGGCCGTTGTAGTAACCCACCCTATGCGCAGGAAACGGCGAAGAGACATGGCTGGCGAGGAGCGAAACGGGCGTAATGGTCGACTGTGGAGAGGCTTGTGATGTGCGCTGCTCCTCGGCACCGTCGTCTGTGGCCGTCATGGGCGTGGGGATGTCCCTGGCCGGGGCTTCTATGTCGGCGGTCGAGGGCTTGGAGTGGGTATCGGCTGGGCTGTGGGCATGTTCTGAAGGGTCCTGGGGCGGTGGAGTGGGCTGCTGCGTGGGCGCATGGGGAGCAGAAGGAGCATTGCCGTCGTGGGCAGGCTGTCGCAAGTCGCTGGGTCCACGGGCACTATGTGTGCGCGATTCGTCTGGAGGACAGGTCGCGCGGCCGGCGATGCCCTCGTGCTCCACCGGCGAGCCCATGGCATCATCGGGGGTCGGCATCGTCCGCTCGAGTCGAGTGGGGCGGCGGGCTGGCGGCGAGGCTGGCGGGCTAATCACACATGGGACGAGACGAAACGAAGCGGGACGGCGATGGAGGGACAGTGGGATCAGACAAAGGCGAGGGCTCAGAAAGGCGTGGCGAGGAGAAGCATGGCTGCTGAGAGAAGGGTGACTTGGGCCCGGCGGACGTGTCTAGGCGATGAGTGGATCCACGGCCTGCAACTACGCGGGGAAAGACGCTAGCCCCATTGGGCGCAGCATGGGGGCCAAGCGCTCCACGCCGACGGCCAGCGATATCCCACCACGATAGGCATTGAATCACGTCAGTTGCGACGGCGGGTGTGCAAGCGTCCATCTGCTACGTATCCTGTAGTCGCATCTAGCCAGCCTCCTCCACACACGCAGCCTGGGCACCATGCCATTGGCCAGCGGGCCACGCCCCCGCCACTGTGCGTCCATTCCCAACGCTTGCGCGCCCTAGTACACCGGCATAGACGAGTGCAACCAGCTGCCAAGACTTTTTCGTTTCCTTTGCTAGACTCCGTACGCCTTGCTCTTCTGCATCCGGTGCCAATGGGAATGCAACCTACTGTGGTGTTTGTGGCGACAACTCTCCTCTCCTCTCCTGCATTCACTTGACCCAAGGGCCACAACGAGCTTGCTTAGATTGGCTTGATCTGGACCAGCGTCAGAAAAAAAGTTTGCAGTGCGCTCAAGAGGCCGCTTACCTTGAAGTGGAGTGCTATCAGAGAAAAGACCAACGCCTTGAGATCTTGAACGAGGTAGTAGAAGACACGGAGGCCTTCAGGATCCGATGACTCAGACACATCCTGGAGGGAACCAATTTTCGCGGTCTAGTGTTGGTGTAGTCAGTATACAAAAGTTGCCGTGTTAACCAAGAAGCCTACCTCGAAAGAAATGTGCTCGCTGCCCAGCCGAATTTCCAGCTCTTGACGGCCATCCTTATTCTTTTGTGGCCACTTTGTATCATCCTCCCTAGGTTTCAAAAATTAGCATCTAGCTGACATGGTCTTGACTGGGAAACATACTTGAGGATCTCGCTTTCTTTGACAATACGCTTAATCTCAGCCACCAAAGTATCGCTCACGCACACTGACGAGATTAGCGGGGTTACATAGGAAGGGTTTGTCTTTTCTCCATACTTTCTTTTCGGATCAGCGAGTCGTTGCGATAGTTTGAGTTGTTTGCATAGCGAGCAGATGCGCTACGGCCATCTCCAAGGACCCGAAAGTCAAACTCTGCACCACGTCAGTGCTTGGTTGCTCGAATGCAAAATCCAGGGCAAACACTGACCCAGAAACTCGTGTCCGAAGCGGCCTTGGTGACCAGAGCTGCAGAAACGTCAGTCGCAGGCACGTGCTAGAGGCTGAAGCAGGGGACGGTACTAGTATCGCAGGTAAAATGGCTCGTTGGTACTCATGGCGGCCGTCGCTTATGGTTGCGGTGGACTCTGCCAGGTGTGATGACTGCGTACGCGTCGGCTGGGCAGTTCGCTGATGTTGGATTGTCGCCGCGTTCACGATGTTCGGCGGAGGGCAGGGCTCCTAGTGTGAGGTGGTCTGTGCTAGGACCATTTCTCGAGCAGACACCTGGACGTATGCACATGCACCCCGACAACTGAAGCGCTGCACCGCCCGAGCAAAGAAGCCACCTCTCCCCCCAGGCCAATCCTATCCTCCTTCTCGATCCCGCCAGGCTGCGGCCACACGACGCCGCACAACGCTCCCTACCTCCGCCCCCGATCAAACCACGTAGCATCCCACTTATTCTGGACACCCACGGAGAGTGAGGATTGACGGCCGCCGCGAGAGCCACGCCATTGCAGTTGGACACCCTAGACGTCGAGGAAGACCGCCGCTCCCGACTACGCCGCCACCATGGCGACCTTTCTAGAGAACTCGTACAGTCTGGTACGAACACCTGGCAGTGTGTGGAGCTTAGAGATGCTGACGGAGCGCAACAGGTGCACCAGGACAATGCGGCCGACGTTCCATCCCAAAATGAGCTCAAGACAGCTCTGGAAAAGGGCAGCGATGAGCAAAAGATCGAGACCATGGTGCGCCCTCGCAATTGCAACTGCCCCGCCTTGCTCCAGCTGGCCGTCTAACAACTCCATAGAAGAAGATACTCTCCATCATGCTCAATGGCGACCCCCAGCCAGGCCTCCTCATGCACATTATCCGATTCGTCATGCCCAGCAAGTCGAAGCCCTTGAAGAAACTCATGTACTTCTTCTTCGAGGTCTGCCCCAAGCACGATGCTCAGGGCAAGCTGCGTCAGGAGTGGATATTGGTTTGGTAGGTGCATATTGGCATGGACCATTGGGACAAGAGACTGTGATCGCTGACAATGACATAGCAATGCGATTCGATTCGACTTGCAAGCCCCAAACGAATATGTGCGAGGAAACACATTGCGCTTCGTGTATGGCAACTGAAGACGCTTGTTTGGACACTGCTAATGCCTTGGACAGAACCAAGCTTCGAGATGCGGAACTTGTAGAGCCATTACTACGTAGGTGCTCTGGCACATATGAGTTCATACGCCGTGCTGACAGCCATGCTAGAACCCGTCCGCCAGTGCCTCACACACCGACATGCATACGTCCGAAAGAACGCAACCTTTGCAATTGCATCCATCTTCACACATCTTCCCGAGCTTATGCCAGATGCCCCCGATCTTCTCGTCACATTCCTTGATGATGAGAATGACCCAACGTGCAAACGCAACGCCTTTGCTGCCCTGACTTCTGTCAGCCACGAAAAGGCCCTCGAATACCTCAGCACCGTCTTCGATGCTATACCAAACCACGAGGAGCTCCTGCTACTTGCAGAATTGGAATTCATTCGCAAAGACGCCATTGTCAATCCTTCAAACAAGGCACGGTATCTGCGCCTGATATTCGATCTCCTCGAATCGCAAGTTTCGACTGTCATCTACGAAGCTGCACACGCCCTCACCACACTCACGAGTAACCCAGTTGCGGTCAAGGCGGCCGCTTCAAAGTTTGTGGATTTGGCCATCAGGGAACCCGACAACAATGTTAAGCTGATAGTTCTGGAGCGAGTGGATCAACTGCGGCATAAGAACGAAGGTGTACTGGGCGATTTGACCATGGAGATTCTCCGTGTCCTGTCTAGCACGGATTTGGATGTACGCAAGAAATCGCTCGGCATTGCCATGGAGATGATCTCGAGCAGGAATGTCGAAGAGGTTGTTCTCCTTCTTAAGAAGGAGCTGATGAAGACCGTGGATGAACAGTACGAGAAGAACACCGAGTACCGATCGCTACTCATCTCTTCGATACATTCGGCTGCCATCAAGTTCCCAGAGGTTGCTGCCAGTGTCGTCGGGTCGCTCATGGACTTCATCTCGGATGTGAGCAGCAACGCTTCTGCCGTCGACGTCATTTCCTTCGTGAAGGAGGTCGTGGAGCGGTTCCCCGATCTGAGAGTGTCCATCATCGAACGACTGGTCTCGACCCTTGGCGAAGTGCGCGCTGGCAAGGTCTACAGGGGAGTGCTCTGGATCATTGGAGAGTTTTCTCTGGAAGCCAAAGATATCAGGGACGCATGGAAGGGCATCCGCTCGTCACTTGGTGAAATTCCAATCCTTGCTTCGGAGCAAAGGTTGCTTGATGAGGCTTCGGAAGGCAAGGACTCTGCTGAACAGGTCAATGGGCACGCAAAGGCCGCTGCTCCGACTGGATCGCGAAAGGTGCTGGCTGATGGAACCTACGCGACCGAAAGCGCTCTTACATCGTCAGCCGCTGCTAAGGCAAAGCTTGAAGCAGTCAAGAACTCGCAGAAGCCTCCGCTGCGACAACTCCTCCTGGACGGCGACTACTACCTTGCCACAGTCCTGTCAAGTACTCTCACGAAGCTCGTCATGCGGCATGGAGAAATCTCGCAGGATGCTGCTCGCACAAACGCCCTTCGTGCTGAGGCCATGCTGATCATGATTTCTATCATCCGTGTGGGACAGTCACAGTTTGTTAAGACATTGATTGACGAAGACTCAGTTGACCGTATAATGTCATGTGTACGCTCGCTGTCGGAGTTTGCGCAAAAGAAGGAAATCCAAACTGTGTTCCTGGAGGACACACGGAAATCTTTCCGGACCATGGTGCAGACGGAAGAGAAAAAACGCGCGGCCAAGGAAGCTTCCGAGAGGGCAAAGTCAGCTGTCAATGTTGATGACTCGTTCAACATCCGCCAGCTGAAGAAGAAGGACTCAGACGGCATCGATGAGATTGACCAAGACTTGGAGAGGGCTACTGGAGGTGATAGCGCAACCGAAGACCTCACATCGAAACTCAGTCGAGTTGTACAGCTTACTGGTTTCTCTGATTCGGTCTACGCTGAAGCTTACGTTAAGGTAAGACATATCATACACATGACTGCCGGCCAAAAGGCATATACTAATATTGGCAGGTCCATCAATTCGACATTGTCCTCGACGTGCTTCTCGTTAACCAGACGACCGAGACGCTCCAGAACCTCACGATTGAGTTTGCGACTCTGGGCGATCTCAAGGTAGTGGAGCGGCCTTCAACACAGAATGTCGGCCCTCACGACTTCATCAACATCCAAGCGACTGTCAAGGGTAAGCGAGTCCCCTCTGTGGTACTTTTAGATGCTGACTTTGCTAGTTTCATCGACTGACACTGGAGTCATTTTTGGAAACATCATCTATGAAGGGTAAGTGTCACGTGTCAATGGCTGATGATGAAAACGGAGCTAATGCGGAGTAGGGAGAAGGGAGTGGACTCGAACGTGGTCATTCTCAACGATGTGCATGTGGATATTATGGACTACATCAAGCCGGCACACTGCACTGAGACGCAGTTCCGGACCATGTGGACTGAGTTTGAGTGGGAGAACAAGGTCAACATCAACTCCAAGGCCAAGAGCCTGCGCGAGTTCCTGAACCAGCTTATGGCCTGCACCAACATGAGCTGCCTGACGCCCGAGGCGTCGATGAAGGGCGACTGCCAGTTCCTGTCGGCGAACCTGTACGCCAGGAGCGTCTTTGGTAAGTGCCGCCATTCCCTCGCCGTCTGGACAGTGACTAACAAGATTCAGGCGAGGATGCTCTTGCCAATCTGAGCATAGAAAAGGAGGGAGACAACGGGCCCATTACCGGCTTTGTACGCATACGCAGCCGCTCGCAGGGGCTGGCGCTGAGCCTGGGTTCGCTCAAGGGTCTCAACAAGGTGGGCGTAGCATGATATGTATAGCAATGTTGCAGAATAGGTAAAGGGCTTACTCGACTGCTGGCCTCGCATGCCTCGAAAGCAGGGCACGTGACAGATACGACTAAGTTTAATACGGCATTGGTAGCGAGAAATCAGAATCAAATCAGTTCAACGTGTACTTGCAGCCAATCAGTAGTCGTCTTGGCGCCAATGGGCCTCGGCTCGGGAGGCGCAGGGTCCACCCGCAAGGATCCGCGCCTGCCATCTGAAGCGCGACTGACGCTTCCAGCAATAGTACCGGTTAATCCAACTCGTCGCGGGCGCTCTCTGAGGTGATCCGATCCTATGTGCTATACAGCATGCTGCGTAACCTCGACACCATCCACAACTAACCATGGCCTCGACAACCGGCGCCGGCGATGCCTTTACCGACCCCAGCGTCCCTCTGATGGCTGATGACACTCCCTCGCAACAGCCGTCGCACGCGTCGGAAGCCCACAAGCCCACGACTGCGCCCGACTCGCTCGCTGTAGGCAGAGATGCTTTGTTGACTCTGGGCACGAATGCTCTCATCGTTGAAGGTATGCG
Organism: Curvularia hawaiiensis; assembly: GCA_026262405.1. Lineage (NCBI taxonomy): Eukaryota > Fungi > Ascomycota > Dothideomycetes > Pleosporales > Pleosporaceae > Curvularia > Curvularia hawaiiensis. The sequence goes on along the minus strand of JAODYC010000106.1, from coordinate 1,623 downwards.
TGTGGCACCCGCCTATGTGAAACCCTCGTGGCTAACACCCTTTAGACGAAGCCCTCGTAGATGCCAAAAGCGCAAACTGCTGCGGCCTGTCTCTTGCCGGCAGTAAGCACCACCGATACGACGTCTAGACGCACATCGTCCGCTCACCTCACACAGAGAACAAATCCACTCGTTCAATCCCTTTTTATAACGTTCTTTGGGCCGAGCTCTCGGGAGATGGGCGCATTACTGTCGACTATGCGCAACCCATATCCAACAAATCCGTTCGCCCTGCTACCATCAGCTACACCATCGACAAGCCAGATATACAGTTAATAGAAGCATGGGTAGAGAGGCTCCTCGATCGCGCATATGGCAAGTCGCAGCGGCAGAAACGCATCAAAGTGCTTGTCAATCCATTCGGAGGACAGGGTGGTGCTGTCAAGATGTACAACAACCAGATTGCGCCAATCCTTACTGCTGCCAGGTGCCCACTCGATGTGCAGGAGACGACACACAACGGCCATGGAGTAGAGATTGCGCAGAGTATGGACATTGACGCATTCGACGTCGTGGCATGCTGCTCTGGCGATGGCATACCACATGAGGCCTGGAATGGGCTGGGTAAACGACCAGATGCTGCGAGAGCCCTGGCCAAGATTGCAGTGGTACAGTTGCCATGCGGTTCAGGCAACGCCTTGAGTCTCAACTTCAACGGCACAAACGATCCGGGTCTTGCTGCCTTGGCCGTCGTTAAAGGTCTGCGCACACCTCTGGACCTCTCGTCAGTGACTCAGGGCGGCCGACGCACACTTTCTTTCCTCTCTCAATCCGTTGGCATCGTGGCCGAATGCGATCTCGGAACAGAGCATCTGCGATGGATGGGAAGTGCTCGCTTCACCTGGGGTATCCTTGTGCGCCTGCTCAGCAAGACTGTATACCCCGCCGATATTGCTGTGAAGGTCGAGTACGACAACAAGGAAGCCATTCGCCAAGCCTACCGTGCCGAAGCTGCGAAGAAACCCGATAGTACCGACGAACGCGTCCTCCCCGCTGCAGACGTAGGTCTGCCCCCTCTCAAATACGGCATGGCCGGCGACCCCTTACCTGAAGGCTGGGAGCTCATCCCCCATGATAAACTGGGCAACTTTTATGCCGGAAACATTGCCTACATGTCACCCGATGCCAACTTCTTCCCTGGTGCCCTTCCTTGTGACGGCTGTCTCGACCTTGTCCGTATTCGAGGCGATCTTTCCCGCCCCTCCGCCATTAAAACAATGTTGGCAGTTGAGGATCACAAGTTTTTCGATCTTGCGCAAGTCGATTATCAAAAGGTCAGCGGCTATCGCATCATACCCCGTGACCAGAAGGACGGGTATATCAGCATTGACGGAGAGAAGGTTCCCTTTGAAGGATTCCAAGTTGAGGTGCACAAGGGATTGGGTACAACACTGAGCAAGAGTGGGCATTTGTGTGAAGCCAGGGGAGTTTAGTCAGAGGAGAAGGTGGGAGAAGTCCAGTGATCTCCCTTCAGTCCCTTTGTTTTCTCCTGTCGTTGCGACAAATTGTTGTTAAATCCCTTCATCGTGTATACCATTGTTTCTTGTATTGCCTAGTCTTATGACCTCGTTTTTTTTTCTTCCT
>JAODYC010000105.1:64710-90414 GCA_026262405.1 Curvularia hawaiiensis | reverse complement strand
ACCACACCACACCACACACACCATGGCAACACAGGTCAACCTGTCCATGCTGCAGTCTGGCTCCCATCCTTTGCCAGAGAACAAAGGGGAAGCGAGCGCGCAATGTCTTGTCGCGCGTCTGCCACCAGAATGCAGCCGTGCCAGCAACCGCCACTGCGACGAGGCGGGAACACTGCTTTCTGTGCGCTGGACCTAGAGTACACAGTGCGACAGTGCTGACAGTTGTCGTCAAAAAGGCTGGGCTCAGGGTACCAGCACTGGGCAGGCTCCCTGGCACCGACTACGGTCGCACGGTGGCGCACGAGGAGCAGGGTGCCATGATTAACGACCAGCGACGGATCAGCGCCGCCAAAGCGGCAGACACACCTCCACATCTGAAGCTTCCGGTCGTCTGCTTAGCGCCGCCTGGCATGCTCCGCTGACGCAAATTGTCCTCCGCTCCCGCGTCCTCGGCAGAAAGCTCGTGTCACCCAATGCATCCCTGGCGCGGACTGCAATCTGACAAGAGCCGATCATTTGCTGCCGGCCTGAGCTTGCAGCCGGGATCTCGCGTCGCCGCCTCAGCCTGCGGGACCAGGCGTCTGGTGTCTGCTGCCGCGCACTCGAACAATGACGGCGCCGGCCATGCTTGGCGACCTGCAGTCCATCCCCGCCGTCCTGTCCACAGCGGCGGGCACCTGTCTGACGACGCATCTGGCATTCCGATTGTTGTCACTGGGGTGGCACGGAGGGGCGTCACCAGAAAGGACATCGGCCCGCAAAAATACGCCACTCAGCGCGTCTGGGCTTGCAGAACCGTAGCCACGTGAAACTTACCTAAGCTGTGTGGGCCCAGGCAGAGGGGACCACGCCGTGCCGGCTAGCGAGTTAGCGAGCCGCCCCCCCCCCCATTCCTTGGGCCACGAATGTGGAAGGTCCAGTACCTTCGGTGCCCTTCCCACCGCAAACTTTTGGCTCTGAAACAATCTCGACTTGTCCAGGGTGCTTGCGCTGCATCCACAACGGTCTTTGCCTGACGCGTCCTGTCGTCTCTGGATGCCGCAAACCCAAGCAGTAACTGTAAGGCGCACGCGAAACGCGCCTGGAGCTTGTTTCACGCCCAAGCTTCTCCCCACTCCATGACGCCTTGTACGTACTTGGCCATGCTCACGACGCTTCGAACGGCCAGGGCAATCAATGCACAACTTCTTTTTTTCGCTGCTACGCCATGCCTCTATACTCTTCATGGCTTGCAGAAATGGTTCGCGAGTACATACTACTCATGCACACAGATGATGGGATTCCCAACAGAGTGGCATAACGTCTGAATGCGCTCCGCACGTACCATGTGCCTCAAGTCTCCTTCTGCGAACCCTATTCAAAATCGCTGGCATATACATACATCGTACGTTGTGACGCTCATGCCACCTTGCATCCACGCAGAGCAGAAATCCACATATCCACATACCCTCACGACACAGATCAACGGCAATCTTATGACATCTCCCCTACGAAATAGCTTGATGTACGGAGTAGCAAAAATGGGTTGTACTAACAGCAAACCCTCACCACTAGAGCATCCTGGACACCGGGGTTCGACATAGCATAGGTATGAAACCTGGCTTGCTGTATAAACGCACTGTCAAGCTCAAAGGAGACTCCTTACTGGCTGCTGCTGCATCACCGATCACCCAGCCTAGTGTGCTGTCACACTGAGAATATCGATCTGAGGCTCTGCAGGAGTCCGATCACGACTATAGTCGACACACGCGACGTACCCAACTGTTCCCATGCTAGACTGGCTTATGAAGCGTTCAAGTTGTTAGTTTTGTATACCAATGCTATGGTATGCATTCTGACCTATCAACTTGTAAGAAGATCAACACGTCCATTGCACACGAGACATCCGAGTTTTCCCATTGTACTAAAATATATGCATTCCATTCTGTGCAAAGGGGATGCGATTGATTCCTTTTTGATGTACCAAACCGGCAATCGGCGAGTAAAGATCCGTTTCTTAACGATGAGGTTGAGATCTACACCGCACTGGCCTGTGCTCATCACGGCCCTAGAAGCGGCTTTGAAAGGTGGTGGAATGAAAAGGGTGTGCTATATGTTGCCGCTGAGGCGCAAAAAGAGTATTGGCTAAATCGAAAACCCGGGCTGTTACTTGCTCGCGAGCATGCAACCGCGCCATCGTCGTCGTATCGCAACAACACTGATGTATTGATGTACGCTTTTCGTACTAGTGGCTTGTGGTGCGGGTATGCTTGCTTCTGGGTAGATCTGGTGAGCTAGCACAACAACCAGCAGAAGCAATATGATGCCAGGCCCCTCAGGCAGCCACGACGCTGGCGAGGGATTCGTCTGTGACAAAAGCATGGCGCCATCATGAACGCAGCAAAATCTCCGCGCCCGCAGCCGCCTGTTGGGGCGCTGCCAAGACGAGGCTCCCTCCTTGTACCAGGCCCACGCATGTATTCCCCTTATCGAGGACACAGCAAAATAAATTGCATATCTGAGGCGCTATTGCAAGGACCCAGTGATGAAGGAATTGAAGGATTATGCTCAGGGTGATGGCGCGGTACGAGAGAGAGTCAATCCAGCTCTTAGCTACCCCTACCACCACCCACACCCATCGTGTGGGACGCCCAACCATCACACGGAGCTTGGCTGCTTGCACGTACTAGCCATTCGTCACGGCAAGCTGCGCCCCCAATCTAGGCTATACAATGTCAGCAGTGCGGGAGCAACAGTCTTACAATGCAGATCCAAATACATCAACAACGGTTCCGCCTCGCAACCCCAAGATCTGGAAACTCTGTTACTCTTGGTTGCTTACATATATACTTTGTGGCATCCTCCCTTGGCTCCGCAATACTTTCCGGGAGAGAATGCAGGCGGCTAATGCGGGCGATCGACAGACCCCGCGTGGGTAAGACATGCAAGTGCTTGTAATGCGCCGTTGTCTGACAGGTAGCGCATGACGACGCGATACAGAGGGAGACACTCGTTTGTCTTACTTGATCCATAATTTGCTGCACTCAGTGCTGGAGAAACAAGGGACAAGCATTTCGACTGCCCACTCATCGCCCCCCCCTCCCCCCACCTTGGGTGGTCGTCGATTGTCGAAGCAACTGAGCAGCATGCCCGAACCTTATCCTACAGCAGGTTGCCAGCAGCTGGAACGAACGGGAACACGCATAATGCAGTTAACGCCTCCGCTCGTTCACTTTGCAGATGATGCCACGATCGAGAACAAATTCACCGTCACTAGCACTGTCTCCAAAGTACTCCTGAATTCTGTGCAATGCAGTTGTGCTGTGAAACCGCTGGCTTAGGGGCACGGGGAGGGCCGGCAAGATCTCGGGGCAACCCTGCGGCCAGAGGTGGGACCACATCCTCCTCCTTGTGGCATTGCCCGGGCCCGGGGTTCGAAATGGGTTGCATTAGCAACCATGCAGGTTGGCTGCACTAAGAAAAGCAAAACCCCCTCCCCCAAGCGCCCAGCCTCGGCGGTGGCTGATCCGGCACTTTCGCTACGGCCTTGTTGTTGCGTGGCACGCCTATAGCCGCTTGGTTCCCGATCTCATTGCAGAGAGGCTTTGGGACGACATCGTCATGATGCACTGCAACGGTTGTGGGTGATGTATCTGTCTAGCCAAGCTCGTAGCGGCTGGTGCCATGAAGGAATGCGGAAATGTCTGAAGAAATTTCTATTGTGCTCGTCAAATACAGCGGCAGAGATGCCCGAGCCGTAGTTTTGCTGATGGTAGGACACAGTGATTCTCAAAAGCCGCCTACCCCACCAAAGGGCATTCTCAAACCCCAGCCACTACCATATTCGACTCGATGACCTTGTATGAGTGTAAGATCGAGGCTTGTTTATTGGTTTTTGTGTGGCTTCCAACCCGTCAAGTTTCAACCCCACCATGGGACTAGCCACCTCTCTCCAAAAACAAAAACAAACACTTTGCACCTTGATCGCGTTACTAGTTTGTAGTAGCCACGCTAAGCTTCGCGACACGCAAGGCTGTTACTACATACGAAGTAGTTTCTGTACAGGTAAGTACGGAAAAGTAGAAAGAACCCCGCTCACGAAACCTGATCAAACATCAGGGTTCACCAATTACCTTACGACTCGAGATGTGTCGCGCTAGCTATCCGTACATGCCGGCCGATATTTCCACTAGTGAAAGCAAACCGTTGAGATGACATGCCGTTAACCACTTTTTCCCTTCTCTCTTTAGTGCTGACACAGGCTATGCTTGTTACCCGAAACCTTAAAGCTTCACTCCTTTCCTTAACGCATACTTTCCCGGTTTTTCAGGACACGCTTTTTTCTTATCTGTTTGATCTTTTGGAAACTAAAACGAGTCATGCACGTGACCACTGCATCGACCCGTGCGTTCCAAAATATCCAACTCCTCGGACCTAAATCCGCCGTTACTCAGGGTTGCATTGACTTCTAGGTCTTTTGCTGAAATCAACGCTTCACCTCAACCCTCGTATCTGCCGGTCATCGCATGCGCTATCTCTGTCAGGCCGGCCAGGGCTCCTCGAACAATCATGTTCGACACAGCTTCTATAGAGAACATTCACAAGACTTTCAATTGTAGTAACGAGGACCAAACAGGTGTGGAGAATACCCTTCTTTTCATTGCCCCACATCTTCCTGATCAATATCTTCTTACGATGTGTCGCGTGGTCGATTGGATGTCAAGCATCTTGTCGAACATATGCAGATCCTGAAACGCATGAAACATAAGATACTTTGACATTGATCATGACAGCCGCATAAGTAAGCAATTAAGACAATTAAAATACCATATTGCTCTATACAGGTATCGCTAATTGGATATTGCGGACCATGCACCGATCCTTGATTTTGGATGAGAGGAGAGAGGCTTAGAAAAGAAGGAAAAACAAGCTAAGAAGGAAAAAAACAAAGACGTAGGCCACCAGGGTATCTCATGTTGCTTTGGGCTCGGTCCTTTCTGCTTTGTACCCACCGACCCGACCCCACCCTATCCACCCCCAAAGAAGGAATTCCACCAATTCCACCGGAAAGAAAGGAGAAAAAAACACGTATACGAGTCACGTTGCTAGCCCCGTTCGGATGTGTACATGGCAAGGAAGAGAGAAGAAAATACAAAACCTCAGCTTTCATCCTTTGTTTGCATTGGGCCGAGGACAAACTCGGACCGTTTTGTTGGTTTGCTTATGTAGCGCATCCATCGTCGATCGGGAACGAGCCCGGTGCACACGTTTGCTCCCATTCCCAGGTCCCATGTCTAGCGACGGTTACGACGATGACGGCCTTGTGTCGGTGGTGAGTTTTGGGTGCCTGGTGCCTGGTCGCCTTGTCCTGAATACCGCGGGTTCAACCCAAGTCATTCCGGAAATATCCCCCTCTCCCCCCCCCCTTTCAAGAGTCCGGTCCCCGCGTGCACGCGCGTGTACTCTCCGTCCATCCCTTCCGTTCTATCCGTCCTCCGTCACAGGGTCCCTGGTCTTGCTCCCAGACAACAGACTCCGGTTCCCGCGACTTTTCCATCTGACTATCACGTGAACAGACTCTTCTTGTCGTTGTCATTGTCGTTATTGTGTTCTTCTCTTACTTGCTGACTTTCTTCCACATGCATCCTGTACACATTCCTTGACTTCTATTGTAGACTTTATGCTCTCTTTGCGTCTCTGGACACGGGTGTCCCAATCGTAGTTTCTCAGCCTCGTCGCAGATGCGCAGTATGGGTCCATTGTTGGGCTGCGGTTGGGGAACCCAGTGGTTGCACACGTGTATTGTGTAGACGATGTAACACATGGTAGGATCGGTCGTTTGTTTTGCAGGCTTGGGTGTCTTGGTGTCCAGAAGCAAAAAGAAGCTCGGCAAACGATATAGTAGGTAAGAACTATATTCGATGCCTTCTATGAGAGCCTTTGAGCTTGGATTATACAGCTACCCTCTGGCGTAAAGCAGAGTAGTGTTCTCTGAGGCAGTCTCTCCTTGCAATGGCACACGGTTGTGCAATCGACGATAACCTATGGCGGCCGAATGGATCCTTTTGATGTGCTCCGACACACCGAGTCTCCTGTTCTTTCGTAACCAGTCTTTCAAGCCCCTCTCGACATTACTGAAGCGACACCCTCACACCAAGCGACAAGACGGAACCAGATGAGCAAGTAACCCCGAAGCACAATTGAAATGGAAGGAACTCGATTGGAAGGCCGTTCAATTTGGCGAACCACCCCAGTTATGTACGTCCTCGTTACGAGGTGTCTAAGAACGCCACAGCCCAGTGACGGTAATGACGTTAACGAAGCGATACGATAAAAAAGTAACTTTCCTACCCCGGAAAGCTGTTAGGGATCAATGGCGAGACGGAAAAAGCAGAGCGAAGGAGGCTCGAGAAAAGGCTGGGAGAGAAAAAGAGAAGAAGACGGTGAAGAGAAGAGCAGCATCGGTAGTGGTGGAGCAAGAGGACGTAAGAAGTACATAAACTGGCTTGCTTTTCGATCCCTCCCCCACCCGTGACAAGAAGATTCGACAGCCATCACCGTGATGACTAGTCGTTGCAATGAGTCGGGCAATAGAGGAAAGGTAAAAGAAAAAGCAAAGCCACTTGGAACGCAGGTGCTGGACGCACGGGCCCATTTCGTAACCTCCAACTTGCATTTTCTGCTCACACCCTTACAATGTATGTGACAGCCGCACCAAGCTATCCCTTCTTCTTTCTTCCTTTCTTTCTTTCTTTTTTTTTCTTACAAACTCGGCTTACGAGAGACAAAATTGCTACTAATGACGAAACGATAAGGACATGGGGGGTGGATCCATTATCAACAGTATGCGTAAGAAGTTATTCTTTATTTTGTTTTTTTCTCTGAGAAACGTGGGCGTGACCAAGGACCCGTCACGTTGGTTCGGGGGACATGACTGGGCGCAGGTGGTGTGGTAGGGGCGTATTTGCTTCCGAATTGTGGCTTGGTATTGGTGTTGACGACCTTTACTTTTTTCAGCTTCGGTCGTGCATGTCGAGGTCGCGCATATATCGATACTTTGTTGTTTGCGGTGCTAGCATGAAATGCGACTCGTTGCGAGCGGCATGTTTGACTTTGGCCAAGATGTGCGAGATAAAAGGGGGAGCAAAGAGCGTGTCGCGTCAGTGGCCATGGTTCGCGCTAGTCCTGCGCGAAGGCAATGCATGGTGATCCTCTCACGACTTTCATGAACTTCGCTCACCACCTCTCTACCGCCACTGTAATCGACTGGCTGTCTCTATTACCCACTCACACCGCTGGCTTGAACCTCGTGATCCGATTGTGACATGAGCGGCTGGATTCGCAGTCGTAATCCAATATTCAGCTCTCTAGTTTCCGGAATAAGATGCGCCCTGTCACACACGGCTGAACCTTGGCAGCGGGTCTCACCCGTGTCTTCGAGAAGATACTATACAGGGAAGCATTGCATCGATGTCTGAGCTAGCGAATAGGCTGAACTCTTCGCTCGACGCCCCAACGAACTATTTATTCGACTGAAGCTATAATAGTGTTGAGGTACGAAGTACATATACACCAATATAGCCCAACAGGGGTCCAACAGCACGATTGTGTCACTTTTTTATATGTGAGGCTGATATATGCTTCTGTCCTTCAGTCTCAACCCTCCCTAGACGTCTGCGAGATTCTCACAGCGCAAGCCCAGCGTCGACACAGTAAAGAAAATCTTGTACGTCCAGTGTCCAATGTCATTGAATCGCATCCTAAAGTCAAAGTGTAACCGTTCTTGTCCCAAGAATGAAACTATGCCTGTTGCTTGGTCCGTCATATCGTTTCCCATTTGTCTGTCACACATGCTGGACCATTGCGAAATCGTCAGACCATCCGCTTGATAGTACGGATCCAATTTACTGTTCGTGCCTAACTGCAACGGCACGCGTCATCAACGCTAAGACATGGAAGCGGAAGACCATCTCGCCCACAGATCCGCTCGTGCGACGACAAGCCCACTCTCGGTAGTACCGAGCGATCTCCATATTTCGGAACTTGAACATGTACATGCCTAGGCATGTGTCCAGATGCACCCGTATGCGGATCAACAAAGGTAAGTTTTGCACGACTTCGCCGACTATGCGAGGCTCGCCGAACAAGTATCACACGGGTACTAGTCGGCATACCTCGCCGAGCAACCATCGCCGTATGTAGTACATAGCATCCTGCAAAGAGGCCAGGGGTTTACTTTATTTCCGAGGTGAAGAACAAGGTCGTTGCGCAGGGCAAGGCAGGGCAGCCCTGCCAGTAGGGGAACCTTTGTGTCGGCCAAAGGAACGTCTTGGATATTTAAAATATCGTAAGACTGTCCCTGTCCATAACAGCCTGCAATAGTCATTGTTCCTCTTATCGTTGGCAGCGATCTAATACTATATTTGTTTCAAGGATGTCAAAACTCTCCGAAGCACTTGGTTAAAACAGGCCATCTATGCTCTATCATCACTGCAACCGGACGTTGCGCTGCGCCTCTGCAATGTAAGTCTCTTGCCTAAGCCATGCTAAGGCAAATGTAAAACACCAAAGGAATTTTATACTTTAATGTCGCCTTGGCGATCACATCATCACCCGAATCAGTAATTCACAATCTGAAACCCCAATCGGCTTATGCGGGCGAGCTGTCCTGTTGAATTTGCAAACTAGTATGTAGGAACGGAGTGACAAATGTAATTCCGCTCATCTTCCTATTAACCACGAATCGTTTTTTTTTCTTGGCTGGCTGAGCTTCCTCGAATCTAAGCTAGCTGCTACTCGAAAATACTTCTTGACTCGAACACACCCCAAAACAGTCACCAAACGGGCTTTCAACACTGACATAGGCGTATGAATGAAGGTCTGCTAATTGATTAAGCCACGTCAAGAGGCAAAACGACATGTTGGCAACCGCAATATATCCGAATGAAACAGCTACGGTACAGAAGACCGATGATGGCTTCTCAACAGTCTCGTTCATAGTTCGTATTAGGTCCACTTGATGCTACAAATGGCATAACGCCTTCGAGGAATATCTTCACCATACAATCTAGGCGTGATTCGCCTCTGTTCCCCCAAACTCTCTCCGTCAAAAGCACCTACGAAGCACGCATACCGCGCTAGCTATATCCTGTGCAATGACCTTTCTTGTGTCCTTGCCACAATCTCGTAACCAATATAGAAGACGAGATGTTTGTTTCACTCAAATCACTACATACCGCTCATACAAGTATTTTTCTGACCTTGAACTTAGTATCGAGGATTATTTTAGACCTCAACCGAAAGATAGGTGATCTATACACAGCTGCAAAACGGCACATACAACAGTCATGTAGTAAACGTCTCAGCCATCAAACTATGTTCTTTCACTCATACGTTCTGTAGGTGGGAACAAATAACACGCAGAGCGTCTACAGCTCGCTGGCAGAGTATTTACGCACACAAAACATATTACGGCACCATGTACACATTAACTACATCGTCCATATCGTCAACCAAAGGTAAATTCGCACTCTTTGCTCCACGAAATACTCGGCGTGTTCGAAGCACAGACAACAAACCGCCCGAATTAATCTACAAGATCGAATAATAGATGAAACATAGACATGTCGTATCTTCCCCTTTATAAGGACAATAAACCAGAAGCCAAGGCAAGAAAAGAGTAAGATATAAGAAAACAACAAGCAACGCCCTTGGGTCATTCGACCTCTACATCCATGTCCTGGTATAGCCTAAGTCCTTTCTCCTCCTCAGGAAAAACAAGAATAATCAACCCTATTACAAGATAGAAACGCCGCTCCAATGCTTTCCCCTCTGTTTGTTATAATATAATGTTACACCTTCTTTCCACATAACATGCTTGGATAAAGGACGCTATTCAGGCGATGCAGCGCTGGCCGGCTCAACGCTAGCACTCATCCTGTTCCTTTCTTTCCCACCGCCGCTCAAGCTCAGCTTGATCTTCTTCTTCTTTGGTGAGTCGCCGCCCTCGTCTGCATCTCGATCTCTCTTCCCCTCGCTCCTTTCACTGTTCTCACTATATTTTCTATCGAGCTCTGGTCTGCTGCCAGTCTTGAGCTTGACTTTCAGTGTACCACTACTGCCATTGGTGGACCGGTCCCGGTCAGCTTTCTTAATGTACGAACTTTTCTTCTTGATCTTGCGGCGTTCGGGCGTGTCGTTGTCGTTGCCGAGTTCGTCTGCGTCGCCGTCGTCGCCGGGTGCGAATTTCTTGGTAGGCGAAATGCCTTTGGATTTGCTACTGATTTTGGGGGCTGGGACATCCTGAGAGCCGGGAGCAGGCGTACCCATCCGACTACCAAGCGGTGTGTTGCCAACGCCGGAGCCTGAGCCATTCTGACCTGCGAGTTTGGCCATGGCATTCCGTGAGCTCTGCCGTCCGCTAATGCCCAGGCATTTTTCCAAGTGCTGTGCGAATCGCGTGATAAGCAGACTACGTTTGCAGTTTGGACATGTATGCCATGGAATGTACGAAGCTGGTTTGCCACCCGTATTGAGCTTGATCTCCTTGGTGTCGCCACCAGCCATATCTGTATCTTGCGAGCCTGGTGTACCGACGCTCTCCTTCTCAGCATTCTTCTGCTGCTGTTTGATGAGTTCGCGCTCTTTCTTGCTCTTGGCCATGTCCGTCGGGAACGGATTGCCGTAGACATCGTGGCCAGATCTCTGTACCCAGGGGTAGAGCATGCAATACTCCTTAGTCAGGTCAGGGTTCTGCATGCCCTTGCCCATGATGGGATACATCAGACGCGGCAGCTTGCAGTGTGGACATATTATCTCGGGTGTGGTCTTGAGCGGGTTTCCTTTCAGAAATACACGTCCGTTCTCGTATTTGGCTGCTGGAGTCTCGGCGATGGGTATTGTCGTGGCGCCATTTGTGTTTTGCTTCTGCGACTGAGGCTCGAGGTTGGCGAGGGCGATTGACTCTGCCTGTGTGGCAGCCGACTGCATGCGGAGCAGTTTCTCGGAGCGGTGGCATGATAGAGCAGTGCTGTAGACGATGTTGCTCAGCAAGTCGTCGAGAATATTCGTCGTCTATAGCCGTGTTAGCAAGGCGCATGTCTGCGAGGCGCATGGCCGAGGAGTACCAGTTCTGCCAGCGCGTCCGACGGCAGCCCAACGGCAGAGTCGACGCCCTCGGCCTGATCGCCGGTCGGTCGGTCCTCAGACATGTCGCTCTCTCTGGCTCTCTGGCTCTGCGTGCCGTCGGCGATGCTTGTTGGGGAGCGTGGAGAAGACGGGCGATAGGACGGCTCATGCACTGAGACGTTAGCGTTAGTCGCGGGAACCCATTGCACCCCTGTTCTCGGGACCGATTTAGCGCGATGCAGGCCATGACCAATCTGCTACCTACCCCACCCTACATTTATAGACATACATATATATGGAGTACACACGACCAGCATGAACAGCGCACGCATGCAGATGATTCACTGTATTTGCAACGTGCTATCAGGGGTATCAATTGTCAGCCATCTATCCTGACTAACTACTCTCCTTCATCTCACTTCCCACTTCGCCAATCGGCCAATGGTGCTACCAGCCTGTCTTACGATGCACAAGCCGTCTGACTTGGATGTGTTTTGTCCAGGAACAAGGCCATGTGTTCTTTGCACAGCCAGGTTGGCGACAGCGGTCGGAATACCCTCCGCAAGATTGTAGTTGCCTGTTGTGACAAAACCGATCAGGTCCACCTCGTCAGGGACGAGCGGATAGCCATCCTCACCAGCTTTAGGTGGGATGCCTTCTAACCTCGGAGGTTCTAGTAATCGTCTAGCAAGCTGCCTTTTTTGATCGACATCAGATCTGACATGTCCAGGCTGACATCCCTTGGTGGCCGCCGTGGAATTGGATCCTGGCCGTGGCAGCAAAGACAGCCATTTGCTTCGAAGATCCGGGTCTGCCGGCAACCGATAGATGCGGGCGCAGTTTGTGGGAATACCACGCTGGACCATAGTGATCTTCACAGCAAAGACACAAGATGATAACAGATCGCTATCAACCGGAAGACGCCCACCTATTAAGTCTTTGGCCTGGGTATACGATAGTTGGTGCAGGGGAGTACGCCCAGGCTCCAATCCCTCATTTGGCAGATCCGAACTGCTTTTCTCAGCAGAAAGGAGTCGTTTCCATTCACAAGCCCATGGGTCACCGACCTCACCTTTTCTGCCGTTACCAAGATCAATACTGGACCACTCTATCCTCTTGCCCTTTGGACGCTTTGTCCATTCGAGCTTTCTCACTTCCTGCTCACGTAGTTCCCAGGCCCAGCCGGCGTCTGTGCCTGGGAAATCATAGGGGAAGTGCGGCACCGATCGCTCAAAATTCACCTGACGACGTTCTTTCAGGCCGCCAAAACGTGGATTTCCCCCTGTCGAGACCGGGTAGCGCATCATCTGCCGCCATACTGGCATGACACACTTCCATGGGAGCAGTATCGTCCAAGACCTGCTCTCTCGTGATGTGAATACGAGTGTCGGTATTTTTGGGTCTGTCGGCCGCGATTCGGGGTCTTCGCCAAGCGTGCACGCACTTTTTCGGCGATTGACAGACTTTTGAGACGGCATAGCTCGCTGTGCGGCCAATCGGGCGTTCAAGTCGAATATTGCTCCGGCCTTTTGCGTATTGTCGACAGGCCAGGCTGCAAGTGTTTCGGTAAGGAAGGTCAGAGACTGCTGGTCTTGTGCTATTGGTGATGTCGAAGGGGGATCACGGAGCCGAGGATCGGTGATGTCAAACGCCAACAACGCGCCTGCTGGCAGCGAAGCAACGTCTGTGACAGAGGCTAGCGATGACCACACAGACTGTAGAGTACCAGTGTCTGCGTCAGAAGGAGATGTGGGTTGGAGTATGGAACAGAGTGTTTCCGCGGCGGCAGGGCCCACGATCTCGATGGAGCCAACCTCGAAGCGGGCATCTCGAACGGTGACAACTGGCTTCTGTACTTTTGCAATCCTGACGACCTTGTTCCAGAGTTGCAGAAAGGCACTTGGGTGCACACGAATGAAGGCTTTTCTCTTGTCTTTCTCTGCTTCTGGCGCACACCATATGACGGTGACCTTGGCAATCTTCTGCAGCGGCTTCGCTTCTCTTTCGAAGATGGAACCTTCCCAGGTCCTAGTGCCACTTTTCCACTTCTTCGCTCTGCCTCTGTTCTGCCATGGGTCGTCTGCGCCTTCTGCATCAAAATGCAGTCCCTTCAAGAGGTTTGTCAGGCTGGCGTCAGGACCCTCGAGACTGATGGTGGACATATAGCTCATGTCCCAGGCCACCGCCCCCCGCTGAGTTGCAGCTCGGTGAGTGAGACGGTATGCCTTGGCGGCTGGCTGCAGAGGGATGGCAAACCGCCAAAGAGGCTCTTTGGGGTCGGTCATCTTTGCACGCTTGGTATGCCATAGATGAGTAGGTAGCCAGGTCTTGTCTCGTTGCCGTCTGCGGAATCGCGAAGGGGGAGTAGCAGGTGTTGCCAGCGCTGGGAATTTGCGTTTCGGGTTTGGCCGGGGTGCTGGTGTCGTGACTGGTGGTGGCTGACCGTCCATTGGTATGTCTCCATCCTCGTCCTTGTCACCAGGTGCTGTGGTGTTCCCTTGTTTCCTCTTCCTGGCCCGCCTCTCCCAATGCTGCCAGCTTTTCTCCAGACCCTCCTTGCGCAGATACTTCTTCTTTCCCTTGCCAATGCCGCTGCCACTGGTGCCTCTGGATATCGGAGTGTTGTCGTCCTTGGCCTCCTGTCGCGCTCTTTGTCTCAGTCGCTTGGGCACACGGGTGGGATTGTGGCTCGCAGTCCTCCTGCGCAGCTCTCTGGGGACATCCTGAAAAGCACGCCGTGAGAGGCCGCCCTTGGCTGCCTTGATGGCGCCTTCGAGCGCCTTGATCTCGTTTTCATGCGACTTGAGGAAGTTCTTGACATTGATCTCGCCGTTGGGATACGCGTTGCTGGTGGGGGTCGCGGGAATGATATGCTGGGGCCTTTGAGGGAAGCGTGCACGCTTGACGGCACTGGCTGGGGCTGCGGTGGAGGACTGCTTTCTCTTCTTCGCAGTGTCGGCCATGGCAACATGTCACGGGTTGCCTGGGCGGGCGTGGGTTGAGATGACGACGACCCAAGCTCTCGACCAAGGGCACAAATCTTGCAGGGCGTCCCGACGCCAATCGGGTAGCGCGTACTTGTCGTCACGGAAGCACGTGCCCGCGCCCGCAGCCAAAGGCGCCGAGGGCCTATGGGACGCGAGCTGGACCCCTCAGCACTGACGCGGCGGAGTCATCCAAACATCCAGCCCAGCAACTGTCTTTGGTTTCATCCTGGCCCCCTAGTCCGATCATTAAATTATGTGCTCCATTCACAACATCCTCATTTCGCCAGACTGCGGCGAGGCTCCACTTTCTGGCCGTCCTGCTGATTACATCGTTCCCCTGCATTTGCGCAGAGCCACTGCTGTGCCCTGTCCTCTCGTGTCTTAGACACGGCGTGTTTTCCTGCGCCTTGTGTGTACACACAACAACTCCACCACCCTCTTCCCTCCTCGCTCTGTGTATAGCACTGTTATAATACCTCCTATTGTTCCTGTACAACCACCGCCTACTGTACCTAGTACATAATGATCAACACATACTCTGCCATGTCTCCCCCAACCCTGCCGCAAGAGCAACTGTGCAAGTCCAGCTTCAGTCCCCTTCGATCACCCTCGCCCAGGAAGAGATTCACCCACGAGCGCAACCAGTCCGAGGCGGTCCAGCGTCCACGTCCTATGAGCGTTTGCAGCAACTCGCCAGCAGTTCAGCACACCAAAAGAGCCTCCATCTACGTCTCCGACGCTTCCATCATCCTTGCGCAACGCTCCCCCATGGCCTCTCCCGTTTCCCCACCAGACTCCATGTCCTCCCCCGTCCATGAATCGTCGGATGCCGTCGACCACTATGCTATCCTGGAGATCACCCCTAGAGCGACTACCGATGAGGTCAAGGCTGCCTACCGCCGACTACGGGTCGTGTACTTCTCAAGTGACGCAAAGAAGTACCGGGCACTGCAGGCGGCCTTTGACGTCTTGATGGATCCACAATCTCGCGAAGCCTACGACGCAACCTATCAACCAACCGCAGCAGCACCAGTATCGCTCGCTAGCATCGGCGAGATCCTAGACTCGGGGAAGCTATGGCGACAAGACAGCGCCCACGGAGACGACCCAGTGATTCCAGAAGAGGAAGAGGAGGAAGTGGAAGTTCGCAACGATGACCCCAACTGGGGATTAAAACGCTACCACCCTATTCACGAACCGATCCTCGGTTCAGTGCCGTACATGTCCTACGTCCCTCTGCCTACCTACTCGTTACCTCTGTGTGGAGCGCCGAGGTACACGGGGGAATTTGCAATTAATGCACTGCCCAACTAAGGCATCCCTACCTCGTATCCAACACCACAGTCCGCGTCGACACGGCAATGTCGACTGTCTTCACGATTTCTTACACTCGCTCAGCTCTCGCATTTAACGGTCGTATTTTCCTCTATATCTTGTCATGGGTGGCAATCTGTTTGTTTGTCTCACTCTCTCACTCTCTCACTGTCTCTCACTCTCTTTCTTAGCGCTGTTACCAAGTCATGATGTTCCCTTCCATCCAATTGAAGGACTTTTTCCAGCTCGCGTCATATAGATTGACTCTAGATATCCCCTACAGATACTGAATGATAATGTATCAAATATATCCCACTCACCATACTCGTGCTCATTGCCTTTATGCTCCTGTGAATGCCTAGTCCTGCGTCTGAGCGTGAAGTGTTCTTCTTTTCTTTGTTCATTATTGCAGTATTGCTTGTTCCTCACACAGGGGTCTGTCACTCCAACCCTACTAGACTAGCCACCCAACGACCAATCAACTGATAAACATTGAAACAAGATATTCAATCCTGTGCCATCAAGTCATGGGCAAGCTACTCAAGGACTCAGACGACGAGAGGTCAATGACATCACCATAGTGCACAGAGAGTGAGTGTGGCGAATAACGAGAACCTGAGCTGCGTTGCTGATATCAAGCTCTATGATATAGAATGCTAAGATACAGATGCTAGGTTCCGATGCACCATTGTCATGCTCTACAAACTTCCTATTTGCTACATCTCGTCTAGGAGAGCCGGTTACTGGTCGAGCTTTACGGGGAAGTTTCCAGCCTCTGTTCCACATGTTAGTCGCTGTCTCTCTCGGGAAGCCTTGGTGCAGGCTGCATGAATCGTCTCTGAATCGAAAGGAGAACCCACCACGCTGGTCATCCCATCGCGACGTCCAGCCGCTAGGGCACAGGGACTTGTAGGCCAACATGAACTGTAATTATTAGTACAGGCGTTTGCGTTCCAGCAATTCAGTGGCTGCGCACCTGGCGGCAGGGAGCAAAGTCCTCGCCCTTGGCAATGATGCACTTGTGGTAGTCGACGTAGTTTTGCCAGCAGTGCTTGGTCTGGTTCTGGTTGGGGAAGCGGGCATCGAAGCCTATATGCGCCGAAGCTTGTCAGTACCCCGTTTCGCATTTCCTGGGCATCGAGAGACCGCCTGTCGCCGGCTTCGAGTTGCAGAGGGATATCAGGGTTGGCCTACCAGCTGTGAAGGGAGGAGTTAGCTCGGGATCTCAGATGCGCGGCATGGCGGGAAAAGCTTACCAGTGACGAACTTGAAGGGCTTGGTGACTAGCTCCTCGCCGTTCTCGCCGTTCTCGTTGTCAGACATGATTGCGATACTGTGTCGGGGAGTGCTCGAGGTGGTGGGGCGGCAATGGCAGGCGGCGTTGGGCAAGGTGGTGACGGAAGTGAAGTTGTGAGGTTGCGATGGTTCGACCCGAACGCTTTGTCCACACACAATTCGCTCGGCGTTTTCCGGGCAAGCAAGCTCCGCGAGCTCTCAGCGTACCTGTGACGAAACCCGCGAAGCACTTTCGATCACCAGCGACGACGCCAACTCTCCACTCCCGACCCCAATTGCAAAGTCACCAATTCCGCAATCATGTTCAAAGCCACCCGCGCCCTGTCCATGCAGCCAACACGCATGATGGCCATGCAGCCCACGCGCATGATGGCTATGCGCCAGAGCCCGCAACTCTTCATGAGGCAGACCATGGCTCTGCGCAAGCCTGTGCCTGTACGTCCCCTTGCATCTCTGGAACCTGGCCAACGGCTTGCTAACAACACGTAGAAGGAGGAGCACAGCGGTAAGCCAATCACAGCCGGGTCCTTCAACGCCAGCGGGCTCGAGTTGACAAGTTGAATAGCCCACACCGTGTCCCAGCGTCTCCGCCAGCTCAAGAACATCCCCACTGAGATCTGGCCTCTCAGTACGTTGAAGCCCCCTTTTTTCTGCCTGTTTTTCAGAACGCTTTGCTAACTCCGTTTCTAGTCATCGTTCTTGGGTAAGCCCCTCCATCTCGCCTCACGTACCCATGATAATGGTGGTCTGACACATATTTGCAGCGTTGCCGTCGGCATGGCCTTCTTTTCCATCACCCGAAAACTTTGGGTCGACAAGACCCTCCGCCTCAAGAGGCAGGGCAAGCAGGAGTAGATACTCAGAACTGGACCCGAATAAAGATTGAATCGGCGGACTTGGAACGGCTCCAGCGGCCATGTGTATAGGTACAGCATAAGGGACTGAGTCCATGTCAAGTTCAGAAAATCAAGCATCAGATTTCCTTTGTGCTATGCCTCTTTATGTTCCTTTGAATTTGTGTGACGATAAACATTACGACATAGCTTTGCAATTCGTTCTCGACATATGTGTTCTTGGAAACATGTAGCTATGGATATCTGATAAGAGTCGCTATAGTTGCTTGAATCAACACAGAAATAGTCCGTCTGACAGCAGATGGTACTAAATAAGACATTCTCCCAAACGCCGGGAACACCATACTTGGATAATACGTGCGAGTAGAGCGTAGGCTCATGCTGGCTTTGGCCCCGCTTCGTCCAGACCTTCCAAGCCTTGCATTGGGTCCATGGGTCCATTCGCCTCGTCTTGCGCCTGCTCACTGGCTTTGCGATCCTCCTCGCTCACAGCATGCTTCGCCAGCCACCCTTCCTGCATTTTGATTAGCACATGAACCACGCGCCCATAGTTCTACTGAGGACACATACCTGCTCCCAAATCGCCGTCTTGCTGCCTAATCCTTCGTTGGCGTCTTTCTGTGGTTTGGCTGGCGCTACCTTGATGACGGATCCATAGAGCTCGCTCCGGTCCATGTTATCAATAGCGTCGGTCGCATCGGCTGCAGTCTCAAACTCGACATATCCAAATCCTCGGTGTTGCTCGCCCTGGGTTTGGTTTTCCGGTTTTGGAAGGTTGACCTCGACAATGTCGCCAAATGGCAGGAAGGCATGGAAAAGCGTCTGCTGCGTGACCGCCTGGTCAAGCCCGCCGACGAATACCGTGGCCTTCAGCCGCGAAGTGTCAGACAAGTTGGACATGGATGCCTGTGGTGTGCGACTCGATACTGTTTCGCGGAGAGGTTGCGTTGCAGAGGTCGGTCGGAAATTCGATATCACGTGGCCAACTTAGCGGGCCCCACAAATCGGGCGGCGCCCGCGCAATGGACCAGGGAAGGACAGGTGGATGCATTGCATGGTGAAGCGCATCGTTGCCTTGACTCTCACTCAGCACTCTCAACACGTTACTAACTCTCTTTTCTACCACGTATACGTCTTGTGTTGGTCTACAAGAACATCTTGCCAATCCATTGTTTTGTTCCTTGCCAAACACCCAATTCTCTAGTCTGACGACATCGAGGTGCGAGCGCCGCCCGTCGTCATGGTCCGTCTACGAGAGATTCCCCGGACGGCCGCTTTTGCTTGGTCGCCCGGCCCAACTCAGCCCTTGGTTGCGACTGGAACAAAAGCTGGAGCTGTAGACGCCGACTTCTCCAACGAAACACAGCTGGAGCTTTGGGAACTTGGCTTGGATGATAGCGAGCAGGGCGTTGAGCTCAAGCCAGTTGCTACTGTAAGCGTAGAGTCAAGGTACATGACCAATGGCTCCTACAGGTTGCACGGCATTAGCTAATTGTTCTTGTAGATTCAATGACATTGCATGGAGTCAGCCCAGCGAACAATACCCACGGGGAGTAATAGCAGGCGCACTCGATAGCGGGGTATTGATACTGTGGGATGCAGAGAAGCTGCAGGCAGGCGAAGGGTTAGAGCATTCTTGGGATAGCAAGTGACTATGCAGGACTGACTCTATACAGCGATGAAGCCGAAATCGATCAGATCGAGAAGCACACTGGGCCCATCCAAGCGATACAATTCAATCCCTTCCGCACGAACATTCTCGCTTCAGCAGGCGCCAAAGGAGAGCTATACATCCACGACATTGACGACGAATCCAAGTCCTTCCGCTTGGGCAAGGCTGGAGCGAATCCTGACGAGTACACCACTTTGGACTGGAACAAGAAGGTTGCGCACATTCTTGCGACAGGAAGCAGTGGCGGTTTTGTGACCGTCTGGGACGTTAAGTTGAAGAAGGAAAACCTCACACTGAACCACTATGGGCGGAAGACCGTCAGTGCAGTCTCATGGGACCCCAATGTACCCACAAGGCTAGCCACTGCTATCCCGACAGATCAGAACCCACTTGTACTGGTTTGGGACCTGCGTAATACCAATGCGCCTGAGAAAACGCTGCAAGCCCATGACCAGGGTGTGCTCTCCCTTTCATGGTGTGTCCAAGACAGTGACCTTCTCCTATCTTGCGGCAAGGACAACAGGACGATCGCTTGGAACCCTCATACTGGAGAGCTGCTGGGCGAGTTCCCTGTTGTGACCAATTGGACTTTCCAGACAAGATTCAACCCTGCAAACCCGAATCTCCTCGCAACCGCTTCCTTTGACGGCAAGATTGCGGTTCAGACGTTACAAAACACCACTGCTGCTGTGGACCACAAGAAGGCAGCCACCCAAGCACCCGAGGGAGAAGATTTCTTTGCGCAGACACACGCAGAGCCTCAGGGCGCATCATTCTCCCTCAAGACACCCCCAAAATGGTTGAAGAGAAGAGCAGGTGTCGCCTTTGGCTTCGGTGGAAAGTTGGTCCGATTCGGTATTGTTGACAACAAGTCCAAGGTTTCGATATCGACTTTTGCAGTAGACCCCGACGTCAGCACAACGAGCGAAGAGTTTGACAAGGCTTTACAGGAGGGTAACCTCACTTCAATCTGCGAGTCAAAGATCTCCAAGGCGACAAACGACGAGGAGAAGGCTGATTGGACCGTGATCGAGACTCTAATTTCGGAAAACCCCCGCAGCAAACTCGTAGAATACTTGGGCTTTGCCGACAATGAGGAAGAGCCTGAAGAGGAAAACAAGGAAGCCAAGGCAAGCGGCGATGCAGATGGCAATGCCGACGAGGGTGCCTCATTCTTCGAAAACGCAACTGACGAGGGCAACTTTCTTTCAGACCTTGCGGCTTCCAAGGGCGCGAAGACCAACAACCCCTTTCAAATCTATACCGGCTCAGAATCAGAGGCTGATACCAAGATCACCCGCAGTCTTATGCTAGGGGACTTTAACGCGGCACTGGACGTATGCTTGAAGGAAAACCGACTGTCGGATGCTTTCATGATTGCTATCTGCGGTGGTGAAAAATGCATCGCCAAGGCACAAGCTGCGTACTTCAAGAAGCAGTCAGATGCGCCCAACTACCTTCGCCTGCTCGCCTCTGTTGTCGGCAAGAACCTGTGGGATTTCGTGTACAACGCCGACCTCAAGGACTGGAAGGAAGTCATGGCTACCATTTGCACTTTTGCCGACCAAGCCGACTTTCCCGATCTCTGTGAAGCCCTCGGTGATCGTCTTGAGGAGGCTTTCTCCGAAGGGAACACTTCGTACCGCAAGGACGCATCTTTCTGCTACTTGGCTGGTTCCAAGCTCGAGAAGGTAGTTGTCAACTGGGCACAGGAGCTGCAGGAGAACGAGAAGGCTAGCATCGAGAAAACAGATGGCGATAGCAGCTTCTCTATTCATGCACGATCACTGCAAGAATTTATCGAGAAGGTCACCGTTTTCCGCAAGGTTACCAACTTCAAGGACACTGAACAACAGAAGGATGCAGACTGGAAGCTTGAGCCCTTATACGCAAAATACGTTGAGTACGCTGATATTGCATCTGCTCATGGCCAGCTGTCGATTGCAGAGAAGTACCTAGACCTCCTTCCAGAGAAGTACCCAGCAGCAGATGTGGCGAGAAACCGTGTCAAGCAAGCGACAAGAAAGGTCGCAGCGCAGCCAGCAGCTACTCACAAGCCGACTCAGTCCACTGCTAGCGGACGACGCCAGGTTGTCGTTCCCTCGTATGGCCAACCCGTGGCAGCGACACCAACGCCACCTCAGCCAACACCATATGCTCCAACCAACCCACTCCAAACACAGCCTGGAGCATCGCCTTATACTCCAGTCAACCCATTGTCACAACAAGCTCAGGCTGCCGTACGATCTCCATACGCACCCGCAGGCGCAACGACCGGCAATGCTTATACCCCAGCTGGATATCAGCCTTCACAGCCATCTATGGCCCAGCCAGCTTATGGCGGATTCAACCAGGCTCCACAGCCGAACCAGATCGCACCTCCGCCGCGTAACTTCTCCAACTCGCCTTCCATTGTACCAGCAGCCAACAGAGGTCATATCCCAGCATGGAATGACACTCCGGATTTCGGTCCGCCAAAGCCTGTGTCACGCCGTAGTACTCCAATGAATGCTGTAGCTTCTCCGTTCCCAAACCAGCAGTCAGCTATGGCTGGTCCACCACAAGGCCCATTTTCTCCTGGAGCAAGGTCGACACCTCCACCTCCACCAAAGGGCCCGCCAACTGGTCCTCCTCGGGTTACTTCGCCACCAACCGGTCCTCCGCAAGCAGGCACTCCAAGCCAATATGCCCCTCCACAACCCGCTGGTTTTGCGCCACCTCCACAAGCGCCAGTACAGCGTGGAGCCTCACCCTATGCCCCTCCAACAGCTTCAGCACCACCTTCAAACCGTTATGCTCCTGCTCCTGGTTCACAACCATCGGCTCCCCCAGGACCAATGGGTGGCATGCCACCGCCACGGAACATTGCACCACCACCGGGTCAATTCACACCGGCCGCATCGCCTTATGCGCCCTCACCTGTTCAGCAAACGCCTCCTCCAGCCGCAGCTCCACCACCACCAAGGGGCCCGCCACAAGGTCCTCCACGAGCTGGTCCTCCTCCAGGAGGCCCACCAAGGTCTGATTCTCGGCCAGGAAGTGGACAATCGCACGCAGCTGCACCTGTAGCAGCTAAGCACCGTAAGTTGTTCCCCTCTCTACCGGGCTACGTTTATATTTAAGCATATTTTGCTAATTCCGAAAAGCTCCTGGTGACCGATCGCACATCCCCGATGCATCCCGGCCCATCTATGAGATTCTCGACGCAGAGCTCCAGCGCGTCAAGAGCAAGGCTCCTGCCCAGTACAGGCAGCATGTCGCCGATACCGAGAAGCGACTCAACATTCTGTTTGATCATCTTAACAACGAGGACCTGCTCAAGCCGGACACGATCCAGCAGATGAACGAATTGGCGGTCAACATTCAGGGCAAACAATTTGACACAGCCTTCGCCATCTTCTCTGATCTGATGACTAACAAGAATGATGAGGGCAGCAACTGGCTGGTAAGCTAAATATGTAACATTGATCCCACGAGACAACGTCCTAACGCGGAAATAGGTTGGTGTCAAGCGCTTGATCCAATTCGGCAAGTCGACTGCTTAGGAGGCTTCAGCCATTAGAAAGCTCGTGAATGTCCCTAAAGGGTTTGTTATGGTGTATAAGAAGCATGATGCATGAAGTATTGGATGATGAAAAGTCTTGCGTATCAGCATTGTATGTCATAGATGGTATGCAATATACGCTGAATCATTCTCTATGTGGTTTACCGAAGGCTTCTCAACTAAAGTCTTGTCTTGAATGTGATATCAACCAAACCGTTCTTGTGGTCGTGGTTCATTATGGTATGAAGGATACGTATGTGAGGATATTGGATAGTTCCATTGTAAAGGCAAAGGCATGGGTAGCCGTCTGATTGTGAGTAAAGTAGCGAGAGGTGGTTATCCATGTCCCGCATGCAGATGCCAAGATGCGTGCATTGGCGCTATGAGGGACTGCGCTAGGAATCTCTCGAATCTCCGCAACCCCAAGTCAACACCATAGCATAGCAATCATGGTACACATATTTAAGCGCATGCGCAAATTGCGCGAGGTAAGCGATTGAATTCCGCAATTACCTTCTGGATACTGGACAGGGCTGACAGACACCACAGAAGGTATGTTATTTCGTGCCGCAAGCACCTCCGAAACCGCCGCTCGCAAGGCGACACACAAGCCCGCAACACGTGGAAAAAAGCCACAGATTGCTGACAGTGTTATGAAAAGCTGCTATGGATAAGATGTGGACCCGGCGCTCTCATATTACCCAAGGAGGTCTCGAAGATTAGCATGGAATTCAACACAAAGCTCTACGGAGGGCACAGAGGGGCAAGGTACGCTGAAAATTAACTTCAATCATGGCTCAAAGAACAAGACTTGGTTGCTGTATAGGAGCCGTGTTCCCATGCTTACTCTGCGGACAGGAAATTCTGGCGCAAGATGCTGCCCCGAATTAAGTACCGAAATCCATCCGTTCCGATCGAAATTTCACGACACAATGACCCAGACGGTCCGTCGCTCCTCCATATCTTTACCGCTTCGAAAACCCAACCCGCGGCTGGTACCACAAATGCACCCACAGCGCAACAGTCGGATTCTGCACCGCCATCGGGCACACCAAATCCACGCAATACCCTAGTGCCCGATGCCTCAAAACCCACATATACAATCAATATAAAAGACCAGATGGAGAGCGAGATACTGGAGGCGCTTGTGGCAAAGACGGGAGCACAGGAACTCAAGCCCACCGAAGAGGAATTAGCAGAGATGCGGGAGATTGCAGAGTTCAAGAAGGCGAGCGAGGCGGATAGAATACAAGTCAGGGAAAGGTTGTTGAAGGAACGCAGGGAAGCCGAGCTGCTCAAGTTGGCGAGGGGAGAGTTGCCAGCGGCGAACTAGACATGTCGACATGACTGAGGAAATATGCCGTCTTGAACGAATGAGACATTTGCGGGACGGTTGGATGATACTGATTGTAGCATTTGAACACTCCACTGGCTTTAGAGCTACTGTATAACATGTACATTTATTTTCCAAGCCACGCATAGCAAATGGGTCTCATACACATGTGCCAAAGCCCGGGCGTCTGGCCACTCGCTGCAAATTTAAGAAGTAGCATTGCTTTCTTCGGCCTGCAACGAGTCCCATTGCATATGACGCCATTGTTTGTAAACATGCGATTGATTCCACGTCGCAGGAGGAAAGTCGTCTGTCAGAAACGCGGGCGCTCGCAAAGTCGCGCAGGAAGCAGATGTGCGCTCGGAAACTATGTATGTAGCCGACTGGGTTAGTCCCAAGCATCAATGGCCGACGGCCTAGCAAAAGGGAGACGGAATCAGTCTGCCTGGCAGACAACCTTACACCGAGCTCGAACCTCACGGTGAGCTCAGGCTGCGGGAAGCTGCCAAAGTTGTTCTTCGCTCCTGTCGTCCGAAACGTTCTACCGGGAAAAGAAGAAGGCTCCATGATGGACGAGCTGTCAGCATCTCAACCGATTCACACCGCCGCAGAGAGCAAGCCCTCTGGGCGGCGGATGGGAGATTCTGACACAGGGCGTTGGTGGAGAAAACACGGTGGTTGCGCGCGACGAACTTTTTTTATGCCGTCCGGCTAATTGTCGGAACGATCAGCGCTAGCGTCTTGG
The DNA here is from genome assembly GCA_026262405.1 of Curvularia hawaiiensis. Taxonomy (NCBI): domain Eukaryota; kingdom Fungi; phylum Ascomycota; class Dothideomycetes; order Pleosporales; family Pleosporaceae; genus Curvularia; species Curvularia hawaiiensis. Next base: position 65,563 of record JAODYC010000105.1, on the reverse strand, counting down.
CGTGAAACTCGTCGCTGGGCGTACCGTGTTGCCCGCAGGCTGCGAGCGGGTACCCAACACCAGACTCTCACCTTGTGAGTGGACCGTATTTGCCTGACTCAAACACCGTATTGCTTCAAAAGGTAGGACAAGTCAATCCTATTTGTTTGTCCTGCCGTACTCGCGCCACCACGCCGGCCCTTGACTCTCTTCCCTTCTGTGACGCGCCTCACTATCTGGACCATCGCCACGCCCAAGTCATCATCGCGCAACGGCAGCCGACATGGTGGACCTATCCATTGATGAAGCGAACAAGATTCGTCTGTCCATGGGCCTTCCCGCTCTTCCGGGTGGAAGTGCCTCTGCAGCGCCCGCAGCGCCGTCCACTCTTGACTTCAAACCGGCCAAAGCTGGCGACGACTCGGACGAGGAGCCCGCGAGCACCATCGATACGCGCCAAGCAGCGGCCTCCGACAACTGGAAGAAACTCGAGCAAGAGAGGTTGGCAAAGATCAGGCGCGAGGAGCGCGCAGCTGCCATCAAGAAGGAGCGTGAGCGGGCATCGCGCTTTGCCAAGCTCGAGGGCAAAGGACTGGCTGACGAGGAAGATGTCGATGATGACTTGGCTTGGTTGAAAAGCAGCAAGAAGCGTCAGAAGAAGATTGCCAAGGAGGAGCAGATGCGCAAGGAACTGGAGGAGCGTGAGCGTCAGGCGCTTGAAGCCATGCAGTACACGGACAAAGACCTCGCCGGTATCAAAGTTGGGCACGAACTTGACCAGTTTGACGATGAGGATCAGATTCTAGTGCTCAAGGATACTGCGGTCGATGCCGAGGATGAAGACGAGCTCGAAGCGGTGGCGCTGAGGGAGAAG
>JAODYC010000105.1:40388-64660 GCA_026262405.1 Curvularia hawaiiensis | reverse complement strand
GTGGCGCTGAGGGAGAAGGAACGGTTGCAAGAACGACTCGATTCAAAAAAGCGAAAACGTGCCTACGATCCCAATGACATGGACGAGTCGGGCCAGAAATCGATCCTGGCACAATATGATGAGGAGATTGAAGGCAAAAAGGGCAAGGCCTTTACATTGGACGGCACAGGCCGGACTGTGGAAGCCATCCAGGCCGAGGCCGAGGGTTCTGCAAAGCCAAAGAAGGTCGCTATCAGTCTGGACATCCTCAAAGAAGATGCGCCTGCAAATGACTACATGGACGCTTCAGAAGTCAAGATGAAGAAGCCCAAAAAGAAGAAAAGCAAAAAGTCCAAGCGAGAGCGCATTGAAGACGAGGAAGAGATGCTTGCTGTACCTGCAGATGAACCTACTGCCGACGACATGGATGTCGATGGTGGAGAAGTCGCTGCACAACAGCAAAAAAAGAAAAAGGTCTTCGATGAATCTTTTGTAGATGACGACGATCTCCAGGCAAACCTTGCGGCGCAGCGTCAAAAAGCCCTTAAAAAGCGCAAGAAGATGCGGCCCGAAGACTTGGCACGGCAATTACGCGAAGAAGCTACCACCCCTCAGCCTGATATTCTCGAATCCACAGAAGACGGTGATGTCGGACTAGTCATTGACGAGACAACCGAGTTTGTCCAAAATCTGGGCACAACCGGTGATGATGACGAGGAAGCTCGCCGCAAACGTAGAAAGTCCAGTCACTTCTCTGAAGGCGTCAAATCCATGGGTGACATTCCAGCTGCCGACGAGGACGGTGATGTGGAGATGGGTCAATCGTATGCCGAAGCGGCTGAAGCGGAAGAGGCCAGGAACCGTAGTACATCTCGTGCGCTCTCTGCAGATGTCACTGAAATGGGTCTCGAAGCTGAGAAGACTGTTGATCAAGGCATGGGTGCTACACTTGCGCTGCTCAAGCAGCGAGGACTGGTTGCTGAATCCGATGCTACCCAAAAGAACGCGTTGTACCGTGAGCGTCAGAAGTTCCTGGCGGACAAGCACAAGGCTGAAGCTGAAGCCGAACGTCTACGCAAAATCGCTCGTGAGCGCGAACGCAACTCGGCTCGTTGGCACAATATGACTCCTCGTGAGCGTGAAGAATGGGCCCGCAAAAATAACACCACTGCAGACATGGCCGAGAGCCGTCGTCTCGCCGAGCTCTTCAACAAGGAGTACACACCAAATATTGAGCTCAAGTACGTCGATGAGCACGGCCGTCAGATGAATCAGAAGGAAGCGTTTAAGCAGCTCAGTCATCAATTCCACGGCAAGGGTAGTGGAAACACCAAGACGCAGAAGCGCCTTGAGAAGATTGAAGCTGAGAAAAAGAGGATGGCTGACAGTTCGTTTGAACCTACTCGGAGCGGAGGCGGTGGTTTGGGCAATGCGTTTGACGACCAGGCGAAGAAGAAGGGTACTGCTGGTGTCCGCCTGCAGTAAACTCATCCTATTACGGGGCTCCAACTCTGAGCACATATTCCATAATATTTCCAGACGACTATTCAGCTCTTGCGAAAGGGAACCATATTTGTGCTTTGGGATACAAAGGTCAGTAGCTCCAGCAGCTGTACTTTTAGAAACTTCACCATTAATGCGAGATTGTTTATAGAGCGGTCTTATCTATTCGACAGTGATGAGGGTATGCTACCAGCTGTTTTTGCACCTGAACTAATACACAGATCAATGTAAATCCGCGCCGCGTCAGTCAGCGATTGGCTGTATTGCGAGTTTGCCAGAGTAAGTAATGTATCAATACTAACACTTGAGTGACAGGTAAGTATGCGCGTAGTGATGCACCATGCCCAAAAGTGTCGAGCAGCTCTCGAGGCACTAAAAGGATTGTCAGCTAAAGTGCTCCCTGTATGAAAAGGAATGAGCTCACAGGAAGCCATGTTGACTTCCAGCTTTGGTGACTGTAATACTATGAGTAAGAGATGAATGCGCAGCACGGTCTTTGGTTTAGTATGATTAACTGGGCGTAACACGTTCGAGCCTGCCGAGTGATGACGATGACAGAGGGCGGCATGTCAGACCTAGCCGTCCAGTGGACTTTGATTGTCGAGTTCTAACTTGCATATGCTCCAAGTCATGATTTGACATGGAAAATTTGGAGCAGTAAGATTTCCAGTAGCCGGATCCCTTAAGCACATCTCCTGTAGTACAAACCTAAACGATTGCTTAACATTTCCAGTCCTTTGGGAAAAGTGAGCCTCCCTTCCAATCCTAGTAGCCGCCCAGGACAATTCTCTGCAAATGCTCACATCAGCACTCATAATGTACTCATAGCTCACAATCGGTCTTCTTAGATAGAAGCTTGGGTATACAAAAACACTCAGACTATGTCCATAAAGCAGTCTAAAGAAACCCATCATGCCAAAATACCTGACTCTTCCGAACAATAAAAAAAACGCCCATATATGCATGCCTGTCCCACTATTCTACTCATAAGCCGCCATGGCCTCTCCTGCCCTCCTCTCAACATAGTACCCCGGATCGGGCCTCCTCGCCGCGCGCATCTGTTCCTTGCTCACGGCCTTGTCCACCTCCTTCACGTCCACGAGCTCCTTGATGCGCATAATTTGACCAGCCACGGATTGCGAGACGGGGTGGTAGACGGTCGTCATTCGTTTGCGGAGACCCAGGGCTTTGAGGACGCCTTGGGTTTTGGCGGGCATGCCGATGCCCGAGCGCAGAAGTGTGATACGGAAGTAGGACATTGTTTGGTTTTCTTTTTGGTATGTGCTGCCCTGCGGGGAATGCGTGGGTGGGCGCGTGGATGGAGGTTGGTTGGTGTGGATGCAATTGGTGGGTCGAAGTGAGCGTTAGGGATGAGCTGGGAAATTGTTAGACGGATGCGCAATTGATTGTTTTGGAGAAGGTTGTATACCTCGTGTATCGACTTTGTGGCGTTGCAAAAGCCTCGTTTGCGCGCTCGCAGGCGTTCTCGTCGTCGACTTTTCCGACGAGAGAGTGATGGGGAGCTAGGCCTGATTTGGAATAGGTTGGAGCAAGACTAAAGGTCCGCCTATGTACACCTACGTACTTGTAGGTATACCGTTTATTCTATCGATCGATCGCAACAGGCTGTCTCGACTCATCTTCTCAATCCAGAATATATTGAATGATCTAAGACCCATTGTGGATAAGTAGCGGTGAGCATGTGCTGACATATATCAAGAACAGTCTTACATGCAGGTTGCCTCCCTTCCGTGCCGATATCAAGAGTATTATGAATTCGCGTTTCTATGACATGTCTTACTGGGTAAGCTTTATTGATTCATATACTTGGGAGGGCAATTGAATTTTTGTTTCACAAAAGTGGAGGGTGCCCAGCCCATAGGTGCCATTTTCCCTCAATGTATGCGCTTGCTCGTTTGCCGGCATTGCGCCGTCTCAATGGGTTATGCGAAACGACACAGCGGCAACTTGCCTGGTCACTTCTGGTATAGGGTTCTGCTGATAGTACTCGGAACAATGATTGGTCTGCTTTTGCTTTGGTTATGAGCTAGCAAAGCAGTGGTCTTGAATTACATGTGTGCGTAAGCAATTGTAGCCTATTTTCAGTCCTGAAAGCATCGATGTCCTTTTCAGGATGTCCAGAAATCTATAACATGGACTTCTTCTGACTCTCCGATATAGTTGTGGAGATGACGTTTCCTTCTACAGTGCTTGTTTCCATGACAAAACCTGCTCTGGATGAAGTACTGTTCCAACCCTCTAGACAATGATATCTTGCTACACTTGACACACGGATTGAGTGCCCGTATACATGCAGCTTTCCTGTTCTCTGCTCTATGAATAAGAAAATCATACAGAGTGTCTTTGTCATCTGTGAGTCTGCCGGAAAATCCGCAAGGTCTAGCCGATCTGCATCCAACCACCGCGGGAGTGACCCAGTGGGTCAGACATATCCCCAATGATCTGGTCCGAGTCTGCGGCACAGCCCCGCGCTTGGATCCCTGCTGTCTCTTTGTTGGAGTCCTGGGAAGCCAACAGCTCGGGCAAGAGAAAGAAACAACGTGCCTTTCCGTTCGGGGAAGTGGAAGCCAACACTGCCAGCAAATTATCTTGATTCATATGCGCATGCATCTGTTGTTATGATTCGTTTGATACTCCCGTTCTACTTCCTGCAAACGAACATATGTATTGGGAAAGAACGGAGATGCAATACAAGGATGGGATATAAGGGCAGCTCTGTGTTCGTGTAGGACAAGGTAGAAGAGAGGTGAAAGGAACCAACATCTAAATGAAATACCCTTTACCCACTAGAAAAACACTCAGGGATCGAATCTAGTGTCGCCTTTCGTATTGGGCTTTTGATTGTCTTTCTTTCGGATCTTCTTTCCTTGTCACCACCTTGAACGGGGCAATCATATCAAGCGGTCTCCTAGAACCTTGCCAGGTTCCTTCTCGCCATGACGGGTAAGAGGCGTCTTCTACCAAGATCTCTTCTTCTGCGTATTAACACGACTCACACTCCCTCTCACAGCATCACACTCCTTCACGTCCCTATCTTCCTCGCCCATCTCGTCTAGCTCACCAGCTTCGACCTCGGCCCCAACCGCCATCCCTCCTCTTGTCTACCGCGTCCACCGCAGCAGCTCGCAAACACGCTACTCCTTCTCGACGGGCTTCAGTGCTAAGAACCAAACCACCATTGTGAACTACACCTCCGCTCTATCTCGCTTCGGGCTCGCCCATCTCAACCAGCAGACCAATATCTCGTCGCCATTTATCAGCGTTTACGACAACCTTGCGCATGCGGAAGCCATAGCCCGCTATTTTGGAGAACGATATGGAGAGGATACATGGGTGGTTACGGTTGACCCGGCACATTTTGCACGCGGCCCGATATTCAGAGCAGCGGATTTGTTGAGGGGGGAGGCAAGTGGCGAGATGGAGTGCAGCAACAATAACAAAAAGAGGGGTAAGGGACCAGGGGATGTGGCGGATGAGTGGTTACATTGGGGAGAGTATCTGGTCATGTATCGTATTCCTGCCCAGGCGATCCGCGATCAGACGCCGATTGCCAAAGTTGGAGATCAGAAGAGGAAAGGTGTAGGCGTAATTGGTGGCGGTAGCAGCAATAGTGGAGATGGGGCCACTTGAGTCGACATACAGCGAGTGTTGGTGATGTGGAAGCAAGAGTTTTCGGCGTTTCTTCTCTTGTGTAGGTCTTCCTAGTTTCCCGGCATCCGTCGGAGTTGATGTTGGTACTACTGCTCTGTAGTCGTACGATAACCTCACACACTCTCTCTCCACGTTGTGTCCTTCCTTCCTTGGATGTTGGCGTTGTGGTCGGGCTCACGTGAATGTCCAGTCGATCCATCTCCCATCCTCAAAGCGCTTTCCACCCACTACTCATCCGTCCTAAGCACCAGTCGATGCCCCTCCAGAGTGCCTTGACACCTTTCCACAAGGCGAGGTACGCAGGTCGACTTGGACCCTCTGTCCTCTCTTCTACCTCTTGGATATGCTCCGTCTTAGGCGGGGTGATGGACCTGCTTGTCCGATAGGCTGCAGCAAGACTGCTATTCCGCTGCACACTCGATGTGCTACCGCGCCGTTGTGGTGCCTTTGGCAAGAAATTAATCTGGATTTTTGAGTTGGAGAGTCTACGGGGTGGCATTTTGGATGCCATGACGGTTGTCACATTGGTTGAACAAGTTCGTTGTTTCGGAGCAATAGCTGTTGGAGGATCCTGTGTAGTTGTGAAGTTCTGAGTGCGGGAGACGATGTGGAAGAGATGATTTAAGCGGAGAAAGGTAGGTCTTGTACATGACATGCATGGGCAAGCCGAGGCTTGATTTCCAAAGCCAACGTGGGTTGGCATGAGGATACGGGCCGAATGGTACAAGTGTGATGCGGAGGCGTGGTTGGCCTGGGGTCAGCAGACCCTATCTAGTGGAACGTCATGGGCTGTGAACAACTTGGTTCCAGGCCATGGACAGCACATTGTGCCGATGGCATTTTGGTTCGAGACCAAATCAGACCTCTGCGATTGGAGTGAAGCTGGTCTGGACGTTTTTGTTTGTAGTATACCGATATGTGGGAAAGTGACCTACCCCTGGATCTCGTCATGGCTTCAAGTCTTCAAGATTGCGCAGCACTACGTGAGCATCCCCCAAACGCACGAATGCCAGGACTGTGATTATGTCATGCAGGTCATGTGCAGCACGCACGCGCATGAACCAGGAAAAGAAATGCAGAGTAGAAGCAAAGGTCAACTTTCTTTTTGATTGTATATAGTCGACGAGATGATGCAACCAAGCTTCACGTTTCGAACATGTTGATAAGCTTTTTTTGAAAAAGAAGACAAGACTCAGGAGAGACAGGGGCAGCACCGAATGATGCCCCTGGGGTGATTCTCGTGTTTTCAATGGAAGAATCGGCCAGTGCACTAAGAAGACCGTTTCGTACACTGTGTGACTGTGCGGGGTTGACGAGATGTGTAGTAGAAAGACGATAAATTCTAGAACATGTGCCTGTCAAGGCTGACAAGCATGCTCGGCTAAGTTTGCCGATGCCTGCGTGTAGGGTCCAAGTATCATCTCGCCTAAAGCGCGCTACCAGTGACAGGAAAAAGAAAGGCCATGTTGTTTGACGTGGCAGCGAACATGACATCAGGTGTTGAATCTTGGAGCTACTTCGTTGTCTTGGAGAGCAAGGCAGGCAGAGCAGGTAGCTGACAAGAGCCCCTATGAAGGCTAGGCTAGCTTTAACTCCATCTCTCTCGATGGTCCCTATGTAATCCGCGGGAAACGCTTTCAGCTGGGTCGACGATGTTATCAGTCGCTCCCAACGATTGTGGGGGCATAGAGCTCAGGGGCTGATTTCTTTTCGGACCGGCTGTTGCAGTGGAACCCGGTAGTCCTATTGTCACAAAGCACGATGCCACTGCTGCGCATGATCCCAGATATGCCGGGTTGACAAAGTTTCCACATTAAGTTTGTAAGCAAGTGAGGCTCAAGCCCGAGTTTGGTTGGCTAATAATCTCTTTTCAAATAGAATTTGAGAGAATGAAGAAGCAACGATTGGCCATGTTTCGCAGGTACTTGGATGAGGGCCCGTTTTCGGTGAGATGAGCGGGTTTGATACGGCAGATCAACAGCCTCTTGGGGACATGCTGTGGTGATTGCTTGCTTGCGAGTGCTTGGGTGAATTGGACGACGATGAAGGGACGGCGTCAAGGTCGATCCTGGTGATGATCTGTATTTCACACGATAGCTTCTTGATGCAGCTATGTCGGATTCTTGTCCCCGATGAAGACGAGGTTGTGTGTGCGCGTAGGTGCAAGTACTGCTCGAGTTGGACGACTAACTTTGCCAAATGGAGTGATGCGGAGGGAAAGGAGAGAGACTATTGGCAGCCCCTGACTCGGGGGCTTGCAGCATCTGACAGCAGGATGCGGGTGGATGCAAATGAGCGAGACGGCGATGGTGATGGCGATCTTGGAGAAGGTTAAGGTGCTGTCGCTAGCACTAAGCCGTGTTTGTGCTAGTGTCACCAGCCACAGACAGGGAAAAGAACCATGGAGACCGTTTCCGACGCCGTTTCAACTAGCGATGGTGGAGACGAGGCGTGTCGTAGCGAGCAGCCAGGCCGGAGGGGTTGAACAGGTGGTGGGCGGGTGGGGGGAGGGCCCAGATGAAGATGCAAAGGGCTGTGTCATGGGCAGCCAGGCGCGTGTTTGAGTCGCGGGCGCCGATCGCTCTGCAGCCACGACGGGGACGACACAACGACAGCAACGCGAGGAAGAAAGGAGCCCAAAGTGCGCTTGCGTACGTAGTCTGTTGGCCGGGTGCCAGGGCTGATATTGGGGCCAAGCCGCGCGCACCAATCAGCAACCGGCCAGCGTTTCCCCTTGCTTTTTCCCAAGATTGGCCTTGCTGTCGCGAGACGGGGTTGTGGATGTACGCAGCATGTATCGATGTACATGCGTACATACGTACGTATGTCCTTCGTATGTACTACACACATGGCACTTATGAACATGGGCTGAATATGTGTCCAGCTGGCGTAGCGAGGCATGCATGCTGCCGACTGCCGACTGCATACTACGGCAGGCTGCCCGGCGACGACACAATTGTCTGCAATCTGCCATGGGGATGCCCTTGGACAGCACCGGACCGTACATGGAGTCTGTCTCTTCACACGTACTCGGTACGTACTACACATGCTGTTCACACACATGCTCGGGGCCCGGGACCGGGGGCCCTGCTGGTCTTGATACGACGACGGTGCTCCGAGCTCATGCAGGCACGGCTGCTACCGCGCTGCAGTGAAAGCTCTCAACGTTGCCCTTTGCCGTGACCGAAACTTTTTGCTGGCCCAACACCTCCCCCCCACACTATCCAACTGACGCCCAGCCGACTCCGACAAACTCACACGACCGCGTCCGCTGTCCATTGCCGTCCCCCTACCGCTCTCCGTCGTCCACTGTGCCCCGCTTGCCCCGATACGGGCTTGGTATTGCACTGGTATCATCCCCAGATTCGAACTCGGCAAGCCCATCAGGGGCATCCTTTGCAGCCCAGCAAATCCCCCTCCCCTTCCCCCGTCCCCGTCTCCCAGAACCACGACCCTCTCGGCAAGAGCCCGCCACCAACAGCCACTCACTGCCGACCACTCGTGATGCTCTGTCGCAGACTCCCCCCTCCGATATAGCCTGACACGTCTGGTGCCATGCCGAGCTGGAGACCGCTTCCGCGCATCGCGTTCGCCATATGCATATACCCCTTCCAGCCATCGTCGCCCGCAGACCTGCCCCTCGAAATCGGCGATGAGCTGTACATAATTGAACAGGGCGGACAGGATGGTTCGTGGTATCGCGGCTACTTGGTTGCGCCGCCCTCGCTGCTGGCCGGCTTGACCAGTGTCAAGGGCCAGACACTCGAGGCACGCGTCTTCTCCGGCATCTTTCCACGCGTCTGTGTCGAGGTGCGCGAAGTACTCGGAGACAGCAAAGACACGGCCGCCCACGACGCTGCCAATGACGCTGCTCGTGCAAGCGACTACCCACAGCCTACCAACGGCGTCGTCACCCCCACCGAAAGCACACGCACAACCTCTCCCTTCGCAAAGGGCTCTGGCTCCCATGCCCGGAGAAGCTCCAAGGGCGAAGCTGCTCCCGTCCTGCCATGCCCCGTCACCCGCACACAATCGAGCCGCCGATCTACCAGAAAGCGCGCAGGCAGTACCCATTCGCAGTGGACTGCCCGTGAGGAGCATCTACAGCAACTCGCCCTCCCGCTATCTCCCATCTCAGACCCGACCGCACCCCGACCCCCCGCGCCTGTACCCATGCTCAAGATTGGCGACGAAACCCCCACGTCGGCCCAGGAACCTTTGGTAGACGAGATCGCGTCTTGCCTGCGAGAATGGCATTCGACAAAAGTGCACGAGCTCCTGCTTGCACGGAAATATGGCTCCTTGGACAAAATGTCAAAGCTGGTCAACACTTTGGACACGGCACGCCGACAGCTGTTGCACAAGGTGCTTACTGCAAAGGAACTCGAAAAGGTGCGCGAGGAGACTGTCTGGGATCTGGTGAGCGGCAACAAGATGCTCTGCGGTGACGTTATTGTGCGAAGCCCTTCACAACGCGGACGCATCCTGACAGGCGACGACTCGGCCATTGAGATTACCAAGTTGCAGTCGATGATGAGCCTCCTGGATAGCCGCCCCACACCACAACTCGACGAGCATAACCTGCATCATTTGTTTGTGAGCCTCAAGCATGTGGCCGGCGATGTCGTGCCGGGAGCAGCCCAGCTTTGCATGCACCTGTGTTTGAAGGCACCTGGCGTTCCACTCCAGCCTCTTTCAGAGGCCTACTCATTCGATCTGACAGGCAAAGACGGGTTACCTGTGTCCCTGTCAGGCGACAAGTTGCGCGCGCTGCTTGTAGACCTCAGTTTGACAGACATTGGCGAAGGCGCGGGCTCTGGCTCCACGCTATACCTCGTTTTCAAACTTACAACCAATGAGCCCCTGCGCTCATCCTCTGCCGGCGACAAGGGTGGATCAAGCCGAGAAACGACGCCGGGCAAGACATCCGGAGTACAGCCTTCGCAACAGGGAAGCATCAAGGGTGGAAGGCGCAGTGTCATGTTTGGCGGATCCAAGAGGAAGGAGTCAATCAACTCGCGACATGCAGACTCCTCCGAAGAGCGCCGAAACCAAAGCTTCGACCAGAGCCGGTCACAGACGGGCGAGCCACGCCCGGGGTCGGCTGCAACCGCAACAACACGATCGAGGGCTCTCTCGCGAGACCAGAAGACGCTAAAACGAACAATTGCAGTTGGCGTCGTCGCCGTAAACCAAGTCTTGCAGGCATGCTCGGAGGCTGACCGCACCATCTCCATGTACTGCACCGCCGCCTTTGGCGAGGATGTTTCCGAAGACGGCGGTGACTGGGACAGTATACTGCCTGAGATATTCCCTAGCCCTACCGGGCAGTACACACGGGATCCGCAAATCAGTCGCATCACAATACATCTTAAGGCTTTTGTCGAGGCGGATGCCGAGCGGCTCATCCAAAAGGTCCCGACCATGCTCCATAACATCAAGCAGTGTCGGAAGATTGGCTTTTCTGGTGCTCCCACCAAGCCCCGTAGCGACATCTACCTTACGCTTGTTGAACCCTTCCTTCCCAAGAATGCCTTTTTGGCGCATCCGAAAACAGGATCCGTCCCGTTGGGACACGCTTCTCCAATGAGCAACCTTCAGCTAACAATCGAGGTCCGCAAGAGCTCTGGAGAACGTATAGAAGGTTGCATCTATCCTTGCGCCAATAGTGCAGGCCACACAGCCTGGCGCACAACAGCAGCCCAACGGGGCGAAGGCTGGAACTCGACGATTCGGCTTGCCATTGATCCACAAGACGTGCCTGGTTCCCACTTGGTAATGAGCGTTGCTGATGCGCCTGGGTTCCCATTTGCGCTGTGCTGGATGCCACTCTGGAACCAGGATGCATTTGCCCGTGACGGTGACCATGCCTTGACGCTGTACAAGTACGATGAATACACTTCGGGCATGATTGCTGGAAAAGGCGCGTACCTCGGTCTGCCTTGGAGCGCTAAGAAGAAAGACGAGCATGTCATGGGCCCAATGGCTGCCGTTCATGTAAAGACTTTCCTTTGCAGCACAAAATATTCCCAGGACCCTACCATACTCGGCCTTATCAAATGGCAAGAACAGCCACCAGGCGAACTTGTAGGCTTACTCCGCCGTTTTAACTTTGTTCCAGAGATTGAGATTGTCAAACTTTTGAACGAAGTCTTCGATGCCCTTTTCGCGATCCAAAGCCACTATGCTGGCAGCGACGAATACGAAGATCTGGTCTTCAACGCCGTTGTCATTGTCCTAGGCATTGTGCATGACCGACGTTTCAACCTTGAGCCCCTTGTCGACCAGTATGCTCGGACCAAAGTGTTCCACTCTCTTGTTACTTCATGTCTGATGCAGAGTCTCGGCCGACTCCTGGCCAAACCTACCGACCCTGACAGCTCCCGGAGGCTACGTGCGACCTTCAAGGTCGGTAAACTCATTATGAAATTCCTGGTAAATGCCCGAGAGAGACAAAAGGCAAAAGAAGAGAGCATCGGAATCAAGGACAGGACACAGTTCAGCAAAGACATGAAGGTGCTCTTCACATCGCTCGAGTCGCTGATGAAGAACCCGTCGCCCGTTCTCATCGGCACCAAGACAATTCTAGTGCAGAACATCCATTCGTGGATACCGGAATTAGATGGCTGTATGCCCGCAACCGAAGTCTTCAAGCTGAGTGCCGGATTCATCGAGTCTTGTTCCGACGTCCAGGGGAAGCTCATTCTCTACAAGCTTGTTTTGATCCATCATCTATCGGAGCTTCAAATCTTCCGTCCGCCTGAAGTACGTCGCATGCTCTTGACAAGCACCGTGCAATGGCTCGCTCCATACTGGGGCAGAGTGGAGTCCATGACCGACCAATGGAAGGACCAAGTGCGCCTCTGCTGCTCAGTTGTAGCATCACAAGTGGAAGAGCTTGGCAAAGAAGCTTCCGAGTACATGCCAAAACTTGTCGAGTCATATCGTGTGATACAAGCTACTCCTCGGCCAGCTAAGAAGACACTCTCTCTGTTGTTCCCAACAAGTTACCCTTTTGCATCACGGACCACCACTGCTGAAGCCCATTTCGACGAGGCCATGGCTGAGATATCGGCTGTCCTTGCTGCAATGTCTGGTCTACCCTCTCTTCTGCACCCCGAGTGGCCTCAGGAAGAAACCGCCGAGTTTTTGTTCTCGGTACTGCAAGTCTACATTTCCATTCTCGATTGCGAGGCATTCCCCAGCTCTTGGTTGAGTGTACACATTTACCATCACAAGGCCACCATGCGGGCATTAGAAAAGCTCTTCAACATCCTATCCGATTCGTTTCTTCCTCTTCCTGATGAAGCTGATGCATTTAGCACAGAATTGTGGCGTGCGTTCTTCGATGCCTTGCTGAAGCTAGTAGGAAGCGATGCGCTTGCATTGGAAACGTTTCCAGAGCAGAAGCGCCGCGCCGTGTGGAAGATAGCTGGCGATGTTCGTGAGCACGGTGCGGATTTGCTACAACGAAGCTGGGAGGCTATCGGTTGGGAGGCAACCATCGAAGACAGAGCCCAATATGGACTCGAGAAAATGGGTGGTTTCCAAGTGCAGTATGTGCCTGGACTCGTGGCTCCCATTGTGGAGCTTTGCCTCAGTGTGCATGAAGGTCTGCGCAGTGTAGCGATTGAAGTGCTCCAAACGATGATCATCAGCGAGTGGACGCTGAGTGAAGACTTGGCGCTGATACAAGCCGAGATGATCGATTGTTTGGACAACCTGTTCAAGACAAAGCATCTGACCGAAGCTGTCTCGCAAAAGCACTTCATTCAAGAGTTGATCGAACTCTTTGAGCCTCTTGCGCATAATCCCGACGACCCATTGCTTGCCGCCTTGAAAAATCTCATCTCTACGGTGGATGAGCTACTCGACTTGCTCGTCGCTGTGCATAGCACCGAGGCTACTGGGGAGATATTCCACATCATGGATACATTGCATCTCATGGAGTTCTTAAAGGACATGCAGAAAGAAGACATGTATATCCGCTACGTGCATCAGCTCGTTGAGCTTCAAGCCGGCGCTCAGAACTATACCGAAGCAGGATTGGCGCTCAGATTGCATGCTGAGTTGTACGATTGGGATCCAAACACGACTGTCGATCCACTGACAGACCCGAGCATGCCACCACAATCCGCATTTGAGCGAAAGGAACAGCTCTATTTCCAAATGATCGATCATTACGAGAATGGACAGTCGTGGGACAACGCACTAGCTGCCTACAAAGAGCTTGCGGCACAATACGAACACAACATTTTCGATTTTGCCAAGCTTGCGCGGACCCAGCATGCCATGGCCAAGATCCATGAAAGTATCGCCCGGGGCGAGCGTTCTAACCCTCGCTATTTCAGAGTAGTATACAGGGGTTTGGGATTCCCTCCGGGACTGCGGGACAAACAGTTCATCTTCGAGGGGTCTTCCAATGACCGACTGGCTTCGTTCACTGACCGAATGCAGCAACAGCATCCTGCAGCACACATTATCAATCCTGGTGCAGAAGTAGACGTCGAAGGCCAATTCTTGCAAATCTACCCTGTCAGTCCGCAGAAAGACTTGGCCCATCCGATCTACCAACGAGCCAAGGTATCCCAATCTGTCAAGGACTACTACCTGTTGTCTCGGCCATCGCACTTCACGTCAGCATCTCGTCGTTCGCCATCAACTCTCAACGCGAGAGAGACGAATGCGGAGAAGAGCCTCTACACTACAGCTGAGAGCTTCCCAACGATCCTGCGAAGAAGTGAGATTGTTGCTGTAGGCACTGTGACACTCACACCACTGCAAATGGCCATTGAGCGCACATCACGCAAGACAGTAGAACTTCTTGCCATTGAAAAGCGCATTGCGGATGGTGATGACACTGCATTCAATCTGCTCACTCAAGAACTCATGTACGCTGTCGACACAAATTCCCGAGACTGCGTGGCCAATTACCATGATTTGTTGCCACAGCTAGACGGTGCAGAAAAAGATCCAGACGACGAAGCGCATCAGCTTAATCCTCTGGAAAATGCTATGAGGGTGGCTTTGGTCGACTATGCTCTCATCATTCGCCGCTGCTTGTCACTGTATGTGAGGCCTGCTCAGCAAGCCACAAAAGCAGACCTTTCACAGCGTATGTACTCCCTAGATAACGCACCACTGTTTGGCATGGCCTAACTGTAGTAGGATTTGAAGCGGCTTACGCTCGAGAACTATCTGTTTTGTTGCCGCCAAACATGGCTCCAGTGACACACTCTCCTACCGGCTCCTGGCTACCAGCGACTACGTCACATTCTCAAATAGCAAGTCCGACGCTTGACGAGAAACATGTGAACGGAGACAAGGTGGCTTCACCTGTGCAAAATGGCCGATCCTCCCGGCAAGACAAGAAAAGGCATAGTCTGGCTGTTTTGACTAAAGAATTGCTTTCAAGAGAACCAGAGAAGGAGAAGGAAAAAGAAAAGGAGAAGGAGAAGGCGAGAGAGAAAGAGAAGGAAAAGGAGCGAGAAAAGGAAGCCAAGATCGAGAAATCGATGACTGATGATGATGCTTCGACGACTGTCTCGTCGCGCAGCCGCAGCAAGGAACCGCACAACCGCAATCGGCTCAGCCTGAACTTCCTCAGCCATACGCCCAATTCTCCACAGCCAGAGGCATTGCCAAGTTTCCCTAGCAATGGTCAGTCGAATATGAGCGACGGCAACCTGCCACGGCAGTCTAGCGCGCCACAACCAGACATTGTCAAAAGCCAGAAAAGCGACAAGTCAGTGTCATCGCGATCAGGCAGTGTGAAGAAGAGACTCAGCTTCATGAACATTTCCAAGAAGAGCAGCAAGACTAGCGTACGGGGGCGCGTTGATGATACCCTTGTAGAGGAATAGTCTCTTTTGTTTTCTATGTTCTTATTTCATTTTCTTTCTTTTGTTAGCTTTTGCGGTAGCTTAAAAGCCGCCTAATGCTTGGATACAACACAATCGTAGGGATACAGGTGGATGGGTTATCGGGGTGGACCAGGGGCGTGGTCTGGGTGCACATTTGGCCTGGCTCTTTGAGACGGCATGCAAACTCTGTACAACATACGCGATGTTTTGTTTATACCCTTTCTATTTTTGCTTGGATACATAGCGCACGATTTATATGAAAAGAACTGCAATGGCAATAATGCAAATTGTATGGCTAAGTGTATTGGTACCGTGAGCTATGAATGGTGGAGCAGAGTGGGGCGCTGGCGGTGCAGAGCTATCGATAGCGTGCGGCCCGGATCCCTGTCGGGTCAAAAAAGTTCGAGAGGCCCAAAATTGAACTTGTCGCGCGCAGCAGTCTACAACCACGCGGAAGTTGGCCGCCATGTCGCTCGAAGAGAGACTCACCAAGATCCGGGACAACCCGAAGCTTCAAGGCCAGCAGCAGGTATGACATTCCTCATTTTGCTCTCTCGGACTGCATTGTGAGAGCCGCCGCTGACCTTTCAGACCCATATCCTGCTATCGGCCATCGAAGATACCCTGCGACAGCAAAACTCAGAATTCACGCCGACAGCCTACTTTGCCGCCTTACTGTCGCTGCTTGCCCGCCAGATCACGGCTCAGGGCATCGCCAACAAGGATACGGCCACGGCCACCATCTACTTGCTCGATCTCGTCACCCCCCATGTGCCCGCCCCGCTGCTGCGATCCAAGTTTACCGATATCCTCACGAATCTCGCGCCCGCCCTCACTACCCAAGACGCCGATGCGCCACTGATACGGTCCTCAATAGGATGCCTCGAGTCGCTGCTGATCGTGCAAGATGCGCGCGCTTGGGAATTGCCGCAGACGACCATCAGCCCGCGTAGGGCTGTCGCGGGACTGCTACAGATATCAGTGGATCACAGACCCAAAGTCAGGAAGAGGGCACAGGAAGCACTCAGAAAAGTGCTTGCGAACCCGCCACCGAGCCCTGCGCTAGACCACCCAGCAGCAGACATGTGTGCTGAGACCGCGCAGAAAATGCTCAAGGACATTGCGGCAGAGGCGGCAGTCAAGGCGCGCAAGCACAAGGGAAAGAGAGACTCAGACAACAAAGACCCCGATCTGATTCACGCACTGCAGCTTATCAAGACGATTGCGACATCGTCGGGCGGTTGGCCAAGCACCAAAATTGACGTACTGTGCGAGCTGCTGCTCAACATCTCCAAGTCCAGCAACGAATTCTTGACCATGGCGGCTTTTGAAATTTTCGAGGTCATTTTTGCAGGCATGGCCAACGAGCTTGCCTCTGCCAAGCTCCCCAGGCTGCTGGAAGTCATCTCCGAGTTGCAGCCGTCCAAGAACGACTCACAGCTGCTTCCGCCCTGGATCGCAGTCGTGTCGCGTGGCTATGAAGTCTCTGCACAGATTGAGCCCGAGGAAACCTTCATGAAGCTGCCCGAGCTCTTCGCCACCATCGCAGAATTTCTTACATCTTCATCACACAACATCCGCATCTCTGCGTCCGAGTGCTTGATCTCGTTTATCGTGAACCTCATTCCCGAAAGTGTTATCCTCGAGCCCTCTGTATTCGATGAGAAGACCCTGGAAAAGCTTGCTAAATGTGCTCAAGATCTCTTGAGCGTCAAGTACCAAGCCGCCTGGATGGAAGTGTTTAACGTTCTTGCTGCCATGTTTGAGACGCTCAGGTGGCGCTCAGATCCCATCCTTAAGTCTGTGCTGAAGATTGTCGGGGATCTGAGGGGCAATGATAGTTTTGCGGGTAAGAAAGAGGCAGATGGCGTCATTTCAAAGGCCATCACTGCAATGGGCCCGGATGTTGTCCTTGAGATCCTCCCACTGAACTTGCCTCGACCACCACCTGGACAGACCGGACGAGTCTGGATGCTTCCGCTCCTCCGCGATTCAGTACACAACACTAAGCTAGGCCACTTCAGAAAAGAGATGGTACCGCTGAGTGAGGAGCTCTACCAAAAAGTGATCGACCATGGTGAGAAGGAAAAGACGATGGAGATCAAGGTTTTCGAAACAGTTGTACAGCAAATCTGGTCAATCTTGCCTGGCTACTGTGATTTGCCGTTGGATTTGGCTGAGGCTTTCGATCAGACATTTTGCGAGATGTTGGCAAACCTTCTCTATGGACAAGCCGATCTACGAACAGATATCTGCCGAGCTCTTCAGAACTTGGTAGATAGCAACAAGACGATCGTCGAATTGGAATCCGAAGATGATCTGCTGGCACAAGCCCGTATTTCCAAAGCCGATGCTCAGAAAAACCTGAAACATCTCGCTGGCTTCGCCAGCAACATGCTCGCAGTCCTGTTCAATGTGTACAGCCAGACTCTACCACAATACCGTGGCACTATTCTCAGGACCATAAACGCCTATCTCAGCATCGTGCCCGAAAAAGAGCTCATGGAGACTTTTGAGCGAGTTGCGACCAACCTTGAGGCCTCACTTCCAGAGCCTGGCTCACAAACTCAAGCAGCCAAGCAAAAGCAAGATGTCGGACCGAACAAGATGCCGCCTATGAGCCACACCCTTATGGACTTGATTATCACAATTGCCCTATACCTGCCACGCGACAGCTATGTTTCACTTTTCCGCATGGCTGAGATTATGATTAACCGAGAGAACGAGCCTCAATTGCAGAAGAAAGCGTACAAGCTTATTCCTCGGCTTGCAGAGTCTGAGATGGGTCGGGTTGCTTTGAAAGAGCGCAATGCAGAGCTGCAGCGGCTGTTGCTTACAAGCGCGGAAAAGGCATCTGCACCTGCGCGAAGAGACCGACTCAATGCATTGTTTCAAGTTCTTGAGACTTTGCCTGAAAGCGATCTTCACTTCATTCCGTCCATCCTGTCCGAGGTCGTCATCTCAGCCAAGGAGACCAATGAAAAAGCTCGAGAGGCTGCCTACAACCTGCTTGTCGCAATGGGCGAGAAGATGGCGGAGGGCGGCAAGGTTGTGCAATCCAAGGTTCCAAACATGCCCGCCGATGCCCCAACTGTGGACGCTTCGCTCGAGGAGTTTTTCACAATGGTGTCAGCTGGTCTGGCCGCTACCACACCGCACATGATCTCTGCCTCCATCACCGCTGTTACCCGTATACTTTACCAATTCCATGATCAGATCTCGAAAGAAACTATCACAAATCTCTGCGACCTCATGGATATCTTCCTGCAGAACCCCAATCGGGAAATTGTCCGCAGTGTGCTTGGCTTCGTCAAAGTTGAAGTCATTTCATTGCCCGAGTCGCTCGTTCGTCCGCGTCTCAACACCCTTCTCAAGAACTTGATGGTCTGGAGCCATGAGCACAAGGCTCACTTCAAAGCCAAGGTCAAGCATATCGTTGAGCGTATGGTCCGCAAGTTTGGTGTTGAGGAAGTCGAACGTGCCACTCCCGTGGAAGATCGCAAGCTAATCACCAACATTCGCAAGACCCGCGAGCAACGAAAGAAGAAGAAACAACAAGCCGCGGAGAACGGCGAAGAACCCACTGAGAAACGAAAGGGCAAATTTGAGAGCGAGTACGACCAGGCTGTCTACGGCAGTGAAAGCGATGAGAGTGAGGGTGACTCTGAAGACGAGTTCGTCAAGAGCCAAAGCAAGCAACGTCGCGATGGTGCCAAGGGCGGCAACACTTATATTATTGAAGACGAAGACGAACCTCTTGATCTGCTCTCGAAACGCGCTCTTGGAAACATCTCCTCTACAAAGCCACTCCGCCAACGCAAGCAACCATCAAAGATCAAGGCACGCACAAATGAAGACGGCAAGCTCATCCTCGGTGATTCAGATAATGAGACAGAAGTCAAAGGCAAGAAATCAAAGAGATCAGCTGCCGACGATGATGATGCACTCATGGACATTGACGATCAAAATACCTCTCTGGAAGATGGTATCAACGCCTATGTTGATGCCATCCGAGGCCGTGATGCCGCTCAGGTCGGCCAGAAGGGACGTCTGAAGTTCAGCAACAAGCGTACTCACGAAGACGACGAGATGGACATGGATGATGACGGTGCTGAGGCGGATTGGCAGGAAATCCGCAAAGCAAAGTCCGGCTCGGGTATGGGTAGAGGTGGTGCGAAGAGTGGAGGCGTTGGCCAGAAGAACCAGAGACGAGCCTTGGGCCAGGAAAGATCGAGAGGAGGAAATGTCAGTGGCGGAGAAGGCCGAAGCGGGGCAAAAGGCAGGATCGAGAAGCCGAAATCTCCGCGGGGTAGAGGTGGTGGTGCTTTCAAAGGAAAGGGACCGAGCGGAAAGTGGAGTGGGCCAAAGTGAATGAAGACGGAAGTATGACGAAAGGAAAAATGGAGATGGCTTAACGGGGGTGTTATGAAGAATCGGCGTTTTGTTCCATATTTGATAGTTTGTTGAATTCGATACCATTTATGGGATTAACCATGTACTGAGTCTGGCTGATATCACACTTTCTAAGACACATGAGCCTGACTAGAAATCAGTCTCTAACAATAGTCTCGAGTGATTGTTTCTCGTATTTGAGAGTAGCACCTGTTCTTTTTGTGGAGATCTAAAGATACAATGTTGTAGCAGTATCTGTTGTCCGATGCAGGTTACTCAAAAGCGTGATGTCACATAACGCAAAGTATGATTTCGAGAGGCAAACTGTGTAACAAAACAAGTGGCGAAAAGCAGAAACAATGCATTCAATCGAAAACACTGTGACCATCCAAGCCGCCAAAAGCTATAGTGATCTCTCCCATCGAATATCTCCCATGAGAAAATTACTTGGTCGTGTCAATACTTTAGTCCAAACCATGACCTCTTCACCCAAAACGTCCCTATCGGCCCCATTGCGCACAGGCACTCCCTGGCAACCAGCACGCCTAGATGATTACTTAGGACTTTCTCATGCGCCCAACGCGCCCAAGACCTCCTCTATTGTCAAGCCCCTCTCAGTAAAAGTCGAAGAAGGACCCAATGGCACAGTGACCGGGTTTCTACATCTGCCCCCCACCGTCTCCGCAACGCCTGCCTCAAAGACCAGCGTCATCTTTCTCTCAGGCGCAGGAGGCGGTGTCGTTGGCCCTTCATCCATATACCTTTCTCTAGCGGAGAAACTCGCCTGCCTCACTCATCCCATGCCTGCCCTACGCCTCGACTACCGCTACCCAGCCCGCACACAGCACTGCGTCCACGACGTGCTAGCCGCTATGCGAGAGTTGCAAGAAGCGTACCAAATAACCCATTTTGTGCTCGTTGGCTGGTCGTTTGGCGGTGCGCCGGTGTTTACGGTTGCGGGAAGGGATAAGCGCGTGGTAGGGTGTGTGGGGATCGCTAGTCAGACGGCGGACACAGAAGGGATAACGTCACTTGCACCACGTCCTGTGCTGCTACTGCATGGCACCGGGGACGCTACGTTGACTTATCGGTGCTCCGAGCGCTTGTACGATAGGTATGGTGAGAGGGGACAGAGGGAGTTGAAGCTTTTTGAGGGGGACGACCATGCTTTGACATCGAGTTCGAGAGAGGTGGAACACTTAGTGGGAGAGTTTGTGCTTAGGTGTGCCGGATTGGATCCTCGGGTAGATAGAGAAGGGTTGGGACAGGAGCTGGTAGCGGAGGAAGAGAAGGTCGAGTTGATGAGGAGAGGGGGTGATTTGAGGAGGGATGAGAGGGTTGAGTAGAGGGTGGTTTGCAGAGTTTGGAGTGTTTTGCTTGGTATGGATTCACGGAAAAAAGTGCAAGTAAGGATTTCGTCATGAGAACTTAGCGTTTGTTGGTTAATTACATCTAGTTAACCTCTCTTGTTCGGTGATAGTGAGCTCATGCTATCTATTTCTAATCTAATGTTGTCTTCACCATTCCCAACTACATCGCTGATTATCCCGTGTGAAAGGCCAACGAAAGCTACCTGTAGAAGAAGTACAATATCGTTCGATGCAAAACCTAAGAATTAAAATTCCAGCTTTGTGATATCTGTAGGGACTAAATCTTGAGGGTGTAAACATTCTAATTCCCAAGTGAATATTAGTATGGTTTCGGAGTTCCAGCACCACGTGGTTAGATGCAATTAGCAGTGACTTTAGGGGTGGTGTATGAAAAGAGCAAGGACAGCTAGTGCTGCCATTGCGTGCAGCGTCCAAGAGCTGCCTTGTCAGTCGACTACAGACCCTGCCTTACATATCCATGGCTTAACAGGACACGTGTTAAGACAAAACACCCGCATGTTATGCTGGTAGATCTCTATAACGCCAACAAGTAACCTGCTTTTAACTTGGACTGTCCTGGAGAGTGTACAAAAAATGGTTTCATGTAGTAGCATACAGAGAAACAGTCTCTACTCACGTCGAACAGAGACCGAACACCACCCAGCTTCATAATGTACTGTCTCTTTGGCCAGTGTCAAGTTGAGACCCTGACGGGCTGTCTGGCCGCAGCGTGCCAACTTGGGTGTCTGGAGCTGGACATGTGGTAATCACCAAGTTTCATCAACCTCGGCATGTCGCCCTGATCTGCACTGCCTGCTGCAACCAACGAAAAACAACGGCGCTCGAACCAGTCGTTCCGTGTTGCTCTCCAGTCGCCGTGTATGTTGTATCTGGGATGCGATGTTCGCAGCCATAGGCTATTTGTCTGAACCCGATCCGCAACCATTACCACATTCGATACGTTGCCACATGCACGTGTCTGCCAAAGGGAGACTGCGTTACCCCAGTTATCAAAAGCGGGGGATGACGCTTCGCGATATTACTGGGTAAGCGTGCATGGCCAAGGTACTTGTCAACCTTTGACATCGCGTGCGCATGCCCGTAGCTCCCACTTGCCAGGCTACCAGTCTACGTAGGCTGAAACAAACGTGTAGAATTTAAATTGGCAGACTTTTATAAGTCCTGCACGCTGGAAATTTTCCTTGGATTCAACGCACGCGTTGATAAAGAAGCCTCGCTTAATAACCCCGCCATGATGGATTTCAGCCTTGCAAACTGCGTCTTGTTCCCGGCTGTGGAAGCGATCCTCGCATTCAACTTGCTCCCATACATCGTACAAGACAACAGCAACGGATACACTCTGACGACATATTTCATCTTCTTCACGCTGCTCAACAACAGTGTGCTGCTTTTCCACAAACTCATCTTGTATCCCTTCTTCCTCTCTCCCCTGCGCGATCTCCCGCATGCAAAGGGCTTCATTCCACTCGTCGGCCATGGCTGGTGGATGGGGCAACGACCAGGCGGGGAACCGTTTCTTAACGCCATGAAAGAGACACCCAACGATGGCCTCATCCTTAGTGAAGGGGTTTTCCATACCACAAGGGTGGTTGTGACGTCGCCAGCGGCACTGGCCGATATTCTGGTACATCACAGTTACGACTTTGAAAAGCCACCGTTTGCGAGAACCTTTTTGCAAAAATTCCTTGGCGATGGCCTGTTGACGAGTGAGGGTGAAGTGCACAAACATTATCGCAAGAGAATCACGCCAGCCTTTCACTTCAGGCATATCAAGAACTTGTATCCTATATTTTGGGCAAAGTCGATTGAGTTTTGCCAAGCACTCAACAAAGAGCTTTACGATCGTCCGGACCGGGTACTGGAGATTGGTCACTACTCAACTCAAGTCACCATGGATATCATTGGTCTCGCGGGGTTGGGTCGTGATATTGGGTCATTGCGGAACAGCGAGGATGAACTGATTAAGAACTACGAGGAGATTCTCGAACCAACGAAAGAAAAGGCGCTGTACTTCATCAGCCACATCGTCTTGTCGCCCTGGGTAGTCAGCAAGCTGCCATGGGGGCTGAATAAGAGAGTTAAGATCTTGACTGGTAACTTGAAAAGAATATGCAACGACTTCGTGGCCGACAGAAAGGCCAAAATGAAGCTCGAGAGTGTGGATAGCCAAGGCAGTAACGACATTCTATCTCTTATGATACGGAGTAATGACTTCTCCGACGAGAACCTTGTGGATCAACTCCTTACATTCCTAGCGGCCGGGTAAGTCTACGCCACGTACTCTTTGGTAGCCAATGCTAAGAGCGACATGTAGTCACGAAACCACCTCGTCAGCCTTGACATGGTCGTCCTACTTGCTCTCTCGACACCCAGGTATTCAAAGCCAGCTGCGGTCGGAGATCCATCAATACATTCCGGATCCAAAGGTTCTTTCTGATCCAGCCTTTGATGTGGCTGGCCTCTTGGAGAGCATGCCCTATCTCAATGGCGTCTGCAACGAAGTGCTTCGCCTCTTCCCCACAATCCCCATAAGTGCACGCGTTGCTATTCGTGACACTACAGTAGCGGGGCGCTTTATCCCGAACGGAACAATGTTCTTTGTTGTCCCGTGGGCGGTTAACCGCAACCCCTCATTGTGGGGGTCCGACGCCGAGGACTTTGTCCCTGAGCGATGGATCGATAAGGAGACCGGACGTGCGACTATGAATGGTGGAGCGGAGAGCAACTATAGCTTTCTGACCTTTTTGCACGGACCAAGAAGTTGTATAGGTGAGAAGTTTGCAAGGGCTGAGCTGCGGGCGCTCATGGCGGCGTTTGTGGGGAGTTTTGAGATGGCGTTGGCGGACCCGCTAGAAAAAGTTGTCGTGGGTGGGACAATTACTAGCAAGCCGGTTAATGGGATGAGATTGAAGCTGCAGCCGGTGGAATGGGGGTGTTGAACAGATCAAAAGGCTTTAGCGAGCCACCTTCCGATGCACATATGGCTCCACCTTTGTATGGTTTAAGTTTTGTGGCACCTTGTTTAATCCTGCTCAATGAACGAGCCAACACGTGCTCCATGTGCACATGACTCCGTGGAGTAATATGACGCGTTTATGTCGACTACCATTTGCAGAAAACAATGTGAGAAATGGAATCATGGTAAAAAGTGGGCATATGGCCGTGTTGGGTGACGTCTAGGATACCGTTTTGTAGAGTGGAAAAGCCAAGGCGCGAAGGATTGGCCAGCCGCTCCACTGATCGATGTCTTGTGCTTTGCATGTGTGATGGCCTAGACATGAATACCTGGGAAAATGGGGCTGGCTGGCACCCTACCTGGGTTTAGATACGTTCTGAGTCAGCCCAGAGTAAGCAGAGCGCCACTGGCTGTGCGGGCTATCGAGCTTTCTATTGGTCTCCATTGCGATCTGATAATGACCAACAAAGCATGAAGGCATTGAGTTTCCTTGCTGCAGCATACATACATACATAC
>JAODYC010000105.1:0-18903 GCA_026262405.1 Curvularia hawaiiensis | reverse complement strand
GTTCTCTGTGGCTGCGTGTAGAGAAGCAGCCGCGCCCCACAATTCTCATTGGGCCTGCTGCGTCACCCACCAGAGCTGACCATGCTTCCGTCATGTGCGCTGCAGCTGTGCTGTACTGCGTTGTGCGCTTTCGTGCTGTACTGTGCTATGCTGCGCTTCCGTCTTCTCCATCGTTATCATCACCATCGTTCCCTCACTCTCCAC
The DNA here is from genome assembly GCA_026262405.1 of Curvularia hawaiiensis. Taxonomy (NCBI): domain Eukaryota; kingdom Fungi; phylum Ascomycota; class Dothideomycetes; order Pleosporales; family Pleosporaceae; genus Curvularia; species Curvularia hawaiiensis. Next base: position 18,699 of record JAODYC010000105.1, on the reverse strand, counting down.
CCCGCCCTGCTCTACTCTTCTGCGCCCAGAATCCATGCATGCGCTAGCCGCCAGCATCACCTTGCCCGCCAGACCTCTGCCCTCGCTCACGATTCATGTCTTACGGATACGACAGTCGCTATCACCAGCACCCGCGCCATGATTCTTACTATACATCGCCGCGCGATGCAGACGCCTATGCCTACTCGCGCCACGAAAGGACCCTCGCCGAAGCCCGCAAGGAGCTGACAGACATGCGTGCTAGCAATCCCTATGCCTCATCGTACCCCTCCTCCTCATACTCCTCCTACGAAAACCGCACGTCTCCCCCCAGACGACCCACCTCGCAGTCACACCGATCCCATAGACGAAAGGAAACATGGCCACCACCGCCCAGTGTCGAGGACGAGCCAGAAGCGCTAGCCAAAGAAGCACCATCAACGTCCCCTCCTCCAGAACAAGACCATGAGGACAACGAGCCGCCCACAAACACAAGAGGAACCGTCGATCAGGAGTACATATTGGACGAGATTGAGCAGCCCAAGCACGTCTCCGAATCTACCACTGACCGCGATACCACTACACGAACCAGTCCGCATCAAGAGCATCGGAGGAGGAGCTTCGCAGAGCGCGGACACATGCCACATATCAACACTAATGTCCCGGACCCTCCCTTGTTCACGGAAAGAGAGAGGACACCCTATGGCTACTCGCAAGCACAAAAGGAATCCATCGCTCCTGGGCCAGCCGACTTTCTTCGCTCCCCGGAGCCCATGACTCCATCCAACAGCCGCTTCACCACATCTGACCCAAAACGCGAGGCTCGACATGTGCGAAGGGACTCCCGTCGCAGGTCATCAGGTTCTCGGCCAAGCAGCAGCCATCGTAACTCCAACTCCCACATAAACCCCCAGGGGGCCGGAAAGGATGCCGTCTTTGACTCGGACTCGGAGACTGACAACACTCCTCACCTACGAATCGATCGGAAGCCGGCACGTTACAGCTTCGTGAAGAGTGACCTACAAAAGGAAGACCTGAGAACAAACTTGAGGGACACGCACAGCCGGCCAGAGCCGACAAGACGTGATTCTGAGCACCGTCCAAGACCAATACTGCGTCACGAAAATTCGTCCGGCTCATCCAAAGAAGCCTCGTATGCACAATCCCCACGTTCTTCTTCTTCCTCGTTGAACCACAGCGCGCGAAGAACAAGACCGATTCCCGTTGATACTGCCTATACTAGCAGCTCACGACCGCTTTCCAGACCAGCCTCACCCTTGCCGCAAACAGCATCATCTCAGCTTCCAACACGTTTGAAAGACTCGCCACCCGCAACGCGCCCTTCCTCCCGAAGCGGCGGCCGACCCGCTTCACCGCTGAGTCACTCAAACACATTTGAATCTTCCTCACCTGGGCGAGGCCGCTTCCCTATTTCTGAGGCCGATCGCCATACTACCTTTCCTCCTGCACGTGGTCGCGATACATCAAAACCTCGTTCCGGGCACGGCAGATACGAAACCATGCCAGTCCCCAGACCACGCATTGATGTGCAAAGCCCCTCGCCAGCCGGCAGACCATCTTCTTCGCACTCTGCTTTGCCCTATCCAATGGATGATGAGCTCATCGATGTCTCTATGCCGCCAGAGCAAAAATACCAATTCAACCACTCGCCCATCGCCTCCCCGAGACAGGACTACATAGAGCCCCCCAGACCCTCTTCGCCATCCGGCGCAGGTTCCCCGTATAGCAGTAATATCTATGTTCAACCAAGCAGGCAGGATACACTTGACGAGCCCGGGGTGCTCAGGAGGACTAGGTCTAACAGTGTCCGCTCCCAAAATGGTCGTAGAGAAAAGTCCTTGCGGCGAACCGCTTCACTCGACCTCAAATCATTACCAGACTGTCCAAGAAGCAAGGCGTCGAGAGAGCATAACGACTGGTACAGTCTTCGTGGCTTCAAAAATTTTACCATCTGTCCACATTGCTACAAGAACGTATTCGCCGACACTCGATTTGACGTGGAATTCAAGCAGCTTTGGTTGGACGACTGGTCAGCCAAGCGGGCATGTGATTTTAGTAACCCGTGGTCGCGCCTTGCATGGTACCTTACCATCAAGCAGCGCCGGACTTCACTCGACTTGCTCTTTGCTGTCGCAGATATTGCCGAAACCTACAAGCCCTGCCCCGGCGACCGTGAAAAGGACACCAATGAGGCCAGCTGGTACGGTATTGTCAATCAACGCGACGGCATGTTTGTACCCAACTTTGCCATATGTTCCAGTGACAGGAGGTTGGCCGAAGCCCTGTTCCCTAGCATGCGTGGCTACTTTCCTCGCATCACGGTCGGCTATTCCAACATACCAACCAAATATATTTGCAGCTTCCGTACAAGCTCACGGCGCCACATGAAGTACTTGGAGCTGCTGATGGAGCTTGACGAGGAAGCCCATTTTTCTGGCCGTCGACCCGACATTGACCGTTTTGTTGACCTGGCGCGTGACTACGCTTTCAAGGGTGAATGCGCACGGGACAAAACATCTGTTCGCAAACCATGGTACTTTATTCCTCAGCTTCCTGAATTCACAGTATGCGAAGAATGCTATGATCGGTTCATATGGCCTGGGATGCAATCCAAGTCTTTACCTACTACCATACCGCGCTTGTTCAACAAAACTATCCAGCTCGTTCCGGGCGAAGACCCGGAAATCGGATCGAGCTGCTGCCTATGGAGTCCAAGGATGCGCAAAGTGTGGATGCGCAGCGTCGAAGACGAAGATTTTGCCTATCTGAAGCGAAAAGCATTGGAGAGGAAGAAGGCGCAATTTGCTAATACAAGAGACAGGAATGACATCTTGAGAGGGCTGGGCAATGCTGAGCCGGGTGATAGCAAGTACGAGTGGGCGAAGCGCGAGTTGGACATCTTGGATAGAGAGTGGGCTGCTTACGAGTAAGCGGTTGGCTTTACGCATGTATATTTGCAACGTAATGATAGTGGAGTCTAATCATCCGTACAAAGTATGTCTTTATTTCATTGAAATGGTGCAGGGGAAGATGCAGGCAACTTTGAGCAAGCACATGTCTATCCAGCCAACATGCCACCAAACCCTAGTGATACACATATATCCACAGCCTGTTGAAGCGGCAAACAAATACAGTGCCTCTATGTCGCTCCGGGAACATCCCAAACCGCGGCAAAAGGATCATCATCCCACTGAACAACCCTGTTATACTCAAGAGATAAGCTCAGAAAATTGGCCATGTCTTCCCCATAGACTCTAGACACGAATGCATACATGGCATCTATACCAGCCGACACGCCACTGCTCGTAAAGACATTGCCGTCTTCGACCCAGCGGGCAGTAGGCACCCATGTGATGTTATGGCCATGCGACGTAGCGAATGCCCAACTCCGCTTGTTGGTAGTTGCACGGCGGCCGGAGAGCACGCCTGCGCGCGACAGCAGCGTAGCGCCTGTGCAAATGGAGACGATGTATTTGAGGCTTGGGAAGGTAGCGGCGATAAAGGCAATTTCCTCGCTCACGTCGCGCCTAGTACCTCCGCCACCGGGTACGATGAGAACGTCAATAGGCGGCTTGTTTATGGTACGGCCAGTGGTGGCGGTGGCGTTGCAGTCCTTGTGGCTCGCATTGTTGTTGGCGGGATGCTCGCACAGGTACTGATTGAATGTTGTAGTTGGCACGATCTCTTGTCCAAAACCCCCTGGCATCATGGCAGACGTTACGGGATTCATGGTCCGGCTGAGCACAGAGAGAGCGGGTGTTGATGTTGCGTTACTACTCATGAACAGCGTATTGAGCACATCCATAGGTCCAAAAATGTCGAGTGCTTGGAAGTGTGGGAACAGAACGAGGCCATAATGGGTTGGGAGTGTTGTTGTGTTTGTGATAGGCGGTTGTGTAGGAGAGCTCAGGCATGGAGTGAGGAGGAGGGTGAGTGTGACCGCATGGAGGCGGCTTGTACAGTGATGGCGCATTTCAAATGAGGTTTGAATGACGGAATCTTATCAAATCGCTATATGATCATAGCCATGAAGCTTTGATACAGCAAAACGATTACGGCGCGACACGCTTTAATACCCATGACGGCAATAAGGTACCCTCACTATCTTGCTCAGTTTGCCACCAGGTAATCTACTTTAGGCAAATACAATTTTAATGGTGTACTTATTGGGTTAGGTCTACTCGAAAGCGAGTCTTCTTGGAAGAACGGACACTACAACGTGCCGTTGGTCAAGTCATATTGAAGCTCACAGAACAATCGCCATGCTGATTCATGATTCGTTATTGTTTAGCAGCACCGATGGGGCTGAGAAGGTTTGAGAGAGTTGAAGCGGAAAGTCTTCCCGTTTGCGAAGAAAGTGCATCGAATGCATAAACTAACCGTCTCTCTGTAGTTTAGTTTGACTTCCTGCCTCCACAGTCTGGCTGTTGAGCTGAGTAAGATTCAAAGGATAGATTGAAGATGAGGGGGTTGCAGGAGCTCAAGGAAATTAATATAGATTGCGAGCATGTGTGGCTTGCATGAGTAGTATAAGCTCAGAGAAAAACATGGTCAAACTGTCATTTGCCATGAGGTTCTCTTCGCTGTGTGATAGCAAACTGTTTTGTGGTTCACTGACATAGACACTCTAGAGACGCCCGTTGTCTACCGTGGACACTAAGACTCACAGTCAAGCCTCACTTGGCCACACGACATGGGCTCCTCAGGAAACACTCTCTCTGCTCGACGCTTGAAAGATCCAATTCGCTCATGCTCCTCCACCAACAAGACACTGTAAACCACGGCTTGCATCTCAAAGGACGGCTTCAGCTGGGAAGGCTTTGAACGCTTCATAGGTTGCAGTCGCTGCTTACGTATGTACGCCCAATATCTGGGAAAGCAGACGGGTGGAAAGGCCAATAGAACTGCAGGAAATTCGGATTACCGTGAGGTGCACGTGAAGCGTGGTTGGGCGCGCCAAGCCTGTCGGCGGGTTCCTGCCTATGACGCACTCCAGGCGCGCAAGATCCCGGCCTGAAATCTTGCGTCGCCCAAACCGTAATTCTGTCAACTGACAACCAAATCCCATCGCTACGACTCTCTTATTAGGCTCGATGCATGCCAAGGCTTCCTGGATATTCTCTACCTACACGAGGTAGTATAGACGCGCAAACACGCACATACAACACCCGCGCACGCATAGGCAGCCAACTATGCCATCAAGACGGCCGGCGATCGAGGCGCGAAGGTCGACGCTTCACTACGAGACGTTCCCTACCATCCCTCCAAGAACTCGCGGCCGACCGCCCTCGAATTCGCCGTCCCGCGGAAACGGCGATGACTCGCAGGATGGGCATGACTCTCATGAGTCGCCCTTGCCGACCAAGCAGCTAATCGTGCTGGCTGTCATTGCTCTGGCCGAGCAAACCGCTCTCAATTCAATCAGCCCATACCTACCCGAGATGACGGCATCGTTCCCCGAAGTCAAGCAAGGGCAAGGAGGCCTGTACGTTGGCCTCATCGCGTCGTCATTTGCGCTGGCACAGTTTACAACAAACTTCTTTTGGGGCTGGCTGTCGGACAAGATTGGACGCAAACCCGTCATCATCATGGGCACCTTCATGACCATGTGCTGTTTTCTTGCTTTTGGCTTTTGCACAAAGCTATGGCACGCCATACTCGTACAGGCGCTCATGGGCTTCGTCAACGGCAACTCGGGCGTTGTGTCGACATGCTTGGGGGAGATTACCGATCGAAGCAATCAGTCACGCGCGTTTACCTATCTACCTGTCGTCTATGGCATCGGAGGTATCACAGGGCCCATTGTGGGAGGATTGCTAGTCCTCTACAAGAACCCCTTCTCTAGCAAAGAGAACAACCCGTATCCCTACCTCGTGCCTAACCTCTTTTCCGCTCTTGTTCTCGCCATAGATCTCGTCGTGTGCATGGTATTTTTGGAGGAGAGCTTGGAGGAAGTCAAGAGCCTGCCTCCGCTCGGGAGGAGATTGGGCAACCTATTCTCATGGATATGGCAGTTTACGAGCTCGACACGACCGACCTATGTCCGCCGCCTCCTTGGTAACCAAAAGAAACACAATTCGGCCCATGTCCAGGGCACGGACGGGGATGAGGTTGAAGACGACGTCGACGACGACGATCAATTGTCAGACGTCTCTGGCGAATCAGCGCCTGCGCTCTTCCCCCAGACCAACGCTGAAGAGCTGACACGGAAAGAGATCTTGAACCGAGACACTGTGCTACTTCTCGTAACGTACTTCATCTTTCAACTGGCCAACATTTCGTACAACTCGCTCTATCCCATCTTCGCCGAGGAGCAACCTCCGACAGGACGTGGCCTGAAGCCAGAGGCTGTTGGCTTGTCCCTGTCCTTCGCCGGCGCCATTACTATAGTGTTCCAGGTGGGCATTTTTGGTCGATTACGCGGCAAGCTGGGCAATAAGATGGCATACAGAGTCAGCTTGGGCCTGTTCATTGCCGCCTTTGGGCTTATGCCGTGGGTTGGCTACAAAGACAGCAACGCATACAGAGGCATTGGCACAGGGGCTGGGTGGTTGTGGTTCGAGCTTGGCGTGATCTTGGTGATCAAGACGGTCGCTGGTGTTGGCGGCTTGACAGCCGCGCTTCTCATGGTAAGTCAGTGTGGTGGTCGAGGCCTGTGCTGTTTTGCAAGATATTAATAATATGCAGATTACAAATTCAGCGCCCAACCACAACGTCCTCGGAACGCTCAACGGCCTGGCGCAAACGCTCTCTGCTGCCGGACGCGCAGCTGGACCTTTTGTCTCGGGATCGCTCTTCACTGCTGCCACGAAGTTGAAACACAAAGGAGAGGTTCTGCCTTTTGGCATCTTTGCCGGCATTGCGCTCATCGGGTTTGTGCTGAGTTTTGGTATCCGTGGTGAGAGCTTGGAAGCCGAGGGATGGAGTGATGACGAGAGCGAGGAAGATGAAGAAGAGGAGATTGGTGAGGAGACGAATGAGCGTACCGGCCTAATACGAAAATAAAGGAGTCGCCGGGGTGTTGTATGAGCGTCTAACATGGCATATTTGCATGGCTCTGGCGGTTTTTCCAGATGCACACGATCAGCGCGGCGTTTCTTTTTCTTTTTCTAGGCAATTCCAGATACAAGTAGAAAAGGGTAGTATAGTAGTAAAGCGGATCCGGGATTTTGCGCTGTTACTTGATTCCATGCTGACTGTCGCCATGGAGTTCTCCAATCAGCGCGTGCGTGCCGCGGCTTACCGTACATGTGTCTTGTGTAGTAGTAGTAGTACATTGTAGAGGCCGCTGGCCAAGGCGCTGTCATTGGCGCAGGGCTGAGCAACGGCCGAGGAATGGAATTTCGGAGTAATGGGGCTTAGTCAGAAGCAGATCGCCGTGAGAAAGCCGCATCGTGGAGGCGCAAATCGAGCATGCAGCTAGCGGCCAGCTGAGTCCCACGGGGCTGGGCACTAGCAATTGCCCGTCGATACGCCCAAGGGCTACTGAGATGCAGCTCCGCCACACCGGCGTATGTACGGCTCGAGCACACGCACACGGCTGTTGTCCAAACGACGCGGCCGAGGGCAATGGGCAAAGGGACCAGAATGCATGATTTGGTATCGGGAAGACGCCGGGGACCTGCGAAAGGAGAGCAGTAGGGGGAGCTGCACGGGGATACCTCAGGTGTAATTGCGATGCACAGTAGCGAGAGCGCGCGGACGAGGCCACAGGGGCCCTGCAGCAGAGCTGAGAAAGACGGAAGCGGGCGGCCGCCTAGCCCCCGTCGCCAACGCAGACATCGACGTGAGATACCGTGAGAGTCGCCACTGGCATTCAACACAACATACGCGCACGAAAAGATGAGGAGGAGGAGGCTGTTCGGCTTTTATTTTTGTCTCGAGGCTGGCCCGGCACTGCAGTAGGCCGGCAGCGAGGCTGCGTGGCTGGTGCCACCTCTCCTCTCCGCTCCGTCTAACCTGCTTTGCTGGCGGCCGACAGGCGGGGCTTTATCGGGCGGCGCTGACTCTGGAGCAGAGATCCGCCCAGTGTAATTCGACACGACACCGCACCCAGACGCCGTCACGTGCCCCTTTCGATTGGACCACGCCGCTTCACGACTCTCCTTTTGCCTCTGTGCTTCGCCAGACACGACATGCCATCGACTAGCAGCTGCAGTCAGCACTTGCGCCCGCTGCCGACGTGAAACTCGCTGGGCCCAAGCGGCCACTGAGGCTGCTACGGCCAACGTGGAAACTTTCCTCCCCCACCCTGGCCGGCTTGGGCGACTTGGGTCTCTGCATACGAGCGGGTAGGGGTTCCCAACCCAGCACGGCCGTGCAACGAGCCACCATGCGGTGCCATTGGCACCGTTTCGTCCTGAGCTGGAGAAAGAGGGCCACAACCGTAGTGCTGAGCTTAGGGCCCTACCCTAACATAGTACCTGCGCTATCTGCGTTTAGCAATGGGGCCAGGACTGCCATGTGGAGTAATCACGAAAATGAGCGACCTTCACATAAGAATCGTGCCAGCGCGCCGTGCTCCTGGCCCTTCATCTCGCGTTGGCAGCCTCGTCGTCCAAGGACGTCTGGTCCTGTTTTCTCCAAAACCTAATCCTTCCGCATCCCATCGCGCCTTTGGTCCTTTGAACTGAGCGTCTCTGGTGCGCCTGGTTGACTTGTGAAGATGGGTTGGAGTTTCCACGGCCACAAGCGCGATGTCGACGCCGAAAAGCACTTGAAACGGTTACACAAAACAACGCCCTTTATCGAAAGCCCCCTCGTCGGTGCTGATCATGAGAACCTCGTCTTCTCACAAAGGCACGAGGCCAATAGCGTCGAACTCTTCTTTGACCTGTTTTTTGTTGCTAACTTGGCAACCTTTACCGCCTACCACTCCATCACCGACGTAGACTACCTTTTAGGATACATTGGTTTCTTCGGAATTCTATGGTCTTGCTGGTTTCAAATCACGCTTCACGATGTGCGCTTTGCTCGCGACTCGCTCTACGAACGTGCATGCAAAACAGTCCAGTTCATTGCCTTTGTCGGCCTGGCATTGGTGGGCAGCCAATTCAACCCTGCAAACTCAAAGGGTCTCCGAAACAACACGGTGAGTATTGAGTTGATCGACATTCTCAAATGCCCGTATGCTGACACATCCAGAACTTTCGCATCTTGTGCTACACACTCGTCATTAGCCGTGGTCTCCTGGCCATCCAATACCTCGTCGTCTTGTTCTTTACCTGGAAGGCAAAATACTCCAAAATCTACCTTCCTCTCATTCTCATGTTCATCATCTATGCACTGAGCATGGCCGCCTTTGCTGGTATGACGCCTGCCTTTCGCGAGGGCAATCAGAGTCGGCGACACATTTACCTGGTTTGGTATATTGTCATGATTTTCGAAGCCGTCGCTGTCATTGCAATCTCATGCTTCTGGCGTATGCTGAGTTTCAAAAAAACTCATCTGATGGAGCGAATGAGCTTGCTCACTATCATTGTCATTGGCGAGGGCGCTATTGGTGTTACAAAGACCGTGTCCAGGATCATGGGCAAACACGGGCTCGATGTTGAGGGTTGTTTTCTGATCATGTGCATCATCGTCGTCCTGGTGCTAGTGTGGGCGCTGTGAGTATTTCCCATCTACAATGTGCAATCACTCAACTAATGACGCTTGTCAGATACTTTGACAACTTTCCACATGGTCACTACGGCACTATCAGACAACAAATCTGGAGTCTTTTGCATTTCCCACTGCAAATTGCAATTGTTGGTGTAGTCGAAGGATCTCAACAACTCGCTCTGGCCCGTTACATCATCAACAACACAAACAAGGCCTCGGCCAAGATCACACAGTATTGCCAGATAGAGAATTTGGGCGGTTTCAAACTACAGGAAAAACTCGAGTCCCTGCTGGATTACTACGAACTTGACAGTAAATTCGAGACCAGAAGTTTCTTCTACGAAGCTCAGTCGGCCATCTGGGAAATCGGAAACTCGACAAATATTTGCTCATCCGACAAGGCTGAAGACTATACCTTTGGTGACGAAGACAAGGACAGTACTTGGCCCCTTGCTTTCAAGAACCTGTCCTATGCCATTAGCAACGGCATGTACACTGGCCTCGGTATGAAGCTGCCCGTGGACAAACTCGAAAAACACAGTCCGCTTGAAGTTGGCCTCAATGCCTGGAAACTCGTTTACCTATACTTTTGGAGCTCCTTCTGCCTCCTGACCCTCTGCCTGGTCATCTTCCTTTTCCTGATCCGACGCCACAAAGCCGACCTCTTCGACTATACTTCCGTCATTTCACGCATGTGTGCCTTTTTTGTCGGCGCGTCCATGTTAGCCCTCATGGCCGACGACGTCAAGATCTACGCCGCAATCGAATCACCGGCCATTCTGCCAGTCTGCCTCGTGCTTCTCTTCCTTGTCCTGGTCGTCGACAAACTGAGCTGCATGTGGTGTAACAAACAGGTCAAGAAAAGCGGGAAGCCATATGCGCTCGAATTCGATGACCATCATGGCCACGGCCATGGCCAAGATCATGACCACAGTGCGCATAGCACTGTACATGCAACCGGTATCGTTTACGATAATCTGCCGCAAGACACGCCCTCACTGGCTCATCATGAGATGCACAAGGCCTCACGATGGAGTTTACACCCAGAGGATATGAAGCCTCTTACGGCCTACACCTCAGCCTACAGCGCGTCTCATCACAGCATCGCCATGGAGTCACTGCGCAGTTCGCCAGGAGCGTCTCCGCCAATGCCTAGTCCTGAACCAGTGACTCACCAAGAATACCCAGCTGTCACTACTTCTGGATATGCTCCTGTAAGCGCAGGACAAAGGCACGATGCTTGAGCCTTTGTACATGGAATGTAGGGGGGTTTCTTTTTGCATATTTGGCTCTCTTCCCTTTTTTTGACAGTTTCTACATCATTTAGCAAGCGTGGCGTTATTTGGAAAACATGATATCCTGAAGGGTGGTTGCGCAAGAATAGAAAACAGCAGCCGATAGCATGATAGTAATCCTGGTCTTTTTTCTGTCTTTTCCCCATTTTTAGAATTACTCAAGATCCTTTGATTGCCGGTCGCCAATAGTATATACTTCCTGGCCATAGCAAGAATATGGACGTAGACGCAATCACTTATTCAAAGCAAAAGATGGGAGACATTCATAGCGATATAAAATTTGAAGCATTTATAGGAAATATGACCCAGCCTCCAGATATGACCGTAGCTATAATGCCTTGGACTTTTAGGCTATCCAGTACAATGAAATTTATTAGTAGGATCCAGGGCACAGTCGTCATGCACCCTATAGCATTGGTATGGCGGCTGTTTAGCCTGGGCGGGGGTTGATTATGTACGTTACTGTTAGTGAAAGAGTTGGATGTTATATATATTTTTAGTCGTTCGACCACAGTAGGAAAGTGGCACAGAAACAGCTGCTCACAGAACCCATGATTGTTGAAATAGATAACTTCCTGAAACATAGTAAAGGTAGCCATCAACATAGAATGCCAGCCCCTGGGTTTTGAGTGTCTAGGGTGCTTGCTCAGTTCAACTGTTTAACCAATGATGCGCAAACAAGCCAACATATCGTGTTAGGCTGACTTACGCATATGGGAGATGCTCAGCTTTGCTCTTTTGCGTTTCGCGACTACGCATATGCATCCTAATGCGGCATGGTATGCTCCTATAGTGTCTGTGAAGATGATCTGGCAAAGCACCAGGTAGATCAAGCGAGCCACTCTTGCAGCTTTCGCAACCACGTCTTTGGCGTCTCTAACGACATCCAAAAGTGCCATTTGTCGGAAGAAGCATGCGTGACGTTAATTTATGCTACGGGACGTCCCATACTAATCAACAGTGTACCCAAAGCTGATCATCTTTGCGAGCTGAGTGGAGATGACACAGACATCTTTTCTGTAATGATGGAGCTGTGTTTTGTGATAATGGGGTTCTAGTATAACTAAGTTCGTTGTTGAAGGCATTCTGGGCGCGTATCTAGCCAAACAAAGTGGTGTCAAACTCCTAGAATGTTGGATGCAGAGTATCGAAAGTACAATGAAGGCCGGGCTACTCCTACTACTATGATTCGCGCCCACTTACGACCCAGCTACTCTGTGAGGCCAACACTTTCAAAACAAAGGTCTCTCGTGTGATCTCCCTCAACAAACGCATTGATATAGGTCTTGTAATTTCCGGGTAATCGGCCTTGGTTGGAAATGCCGTTTTGAGTGCAGTGTTCCACTGTGTAGCTGACTCAATCATCCAGTATCCACTGTACGTGTTCTGGCTGTTCTTTGTGAGCAAAATTTAATGCCTGAATTACTCGAGAGACGATGGAGATACTCACTGGATGCAGATCCTGCTGGAACCGCCTTCCCCTCCCTATGATACCCGGTCCAGGCAGTTGGTCAGGGTTAGATGTTAGAGTTATGCTTTCGTCGTCCACTTTCGATAGATTTCGGACTCGCCACAGAATGCCATATCTTTTATAGAGGCACAGCCAATCTGATTGGGTGATGTGGAGAGGAGATTGAGGGTTTGGAACATAGAAAAGTTTCTCGTTACCGATGCAATCTTCCGACTGGCATTTCTGAAAGCCACGGCCTAGACGAGCATGGTAAGCGCCGTCTATGAAGCATCTTCAACGACGAATCCGATGCACTGGGATTTGTGTTAGGTTTGATCAGCTCCAATTGACGCGAGACATGTACATTGGCTATAATTGGAATTCCAAATACAGTCCAGCATGTAATGACCTCAGAGGAAATAGGGGGTCTTAGCAGCATCAAGCCTCGCAACTGCTGAAGCGACAAGTCCGTTGTCGAGAGGTGGAAACTCATAATCATCGTATTCCTTGTAGACATCGTCGGTCATTATTAGAGCATTCAATGGAGCTGATCAATGAGCAGCGATGCAGTTCGGGATTCCTCAGGTAAAGGTGTTTGAATGCCTTGGTTGAAAGAACGGCTGGTGGTGGTATAGCGCCGGCTCTGCAAGCAAACACGGCAACCTAGATAGATACCTATCTAAGTACACCTCGTGCAGCCGTCAATGACTTTGGCTCATACAATGTTTTCTTTCATCATTCCTATCCGTCAGCCGCGAGAGGTATGGTACAAACACAAATCTTCTCTAATTCTCACTTGGATACTCTAATAACGTACGATGTATTCGAAATTACTTTAACGAAAGAGTACTTGGGGCTGCGCGCGGACATCGGCTACACTAAGAACGCCGATTTGATCGAATTTATTCGCAAGCATCTGGCCAAGTTCAAGATCATCTTCTACGTGCTCGGCAACCATGAGCCTGAGTACCTGACATCTTATAAGACGAGGAGCTAGATATTCTGGAGCTTAGATAGGCTGGTAAATAGATGGGTTAAGGGTAGAGGTAGGATTGTTACCATTCAACTCTCTAGATTTCAGTTTACTATAGAAATTCCATTCATTTATTAACTAATGAAAAGCTTATCTAGATAGCTTAGAAGAAATTAGAGTAGATAGTTACTAAATTCATTGTTGTCAATAACTATCACGCTATTAGAGATACAAGAGGATTGTATATAGATAAGATATGTATCTATTTAAGGTTTTTAAGCTCGATATATTAAGTCTCTTACTATCTATATAAGTTAAAAGAATATAGGTAGAGGAAAAAAAAGTGGGGGTATCTAAGAAAAAGCCACAGGTATACCTACTTGCCAGCCTGGTACTGAGCAACCTAACTCTACCTCTACCCTCGTGCTAAGCACCTATACCCTACCCCTACCTGCGATGGATACCATATGCCTATTTCCCACCTTTGTTTTCATACTAAGTGCTGTATTTGCAATAGCTACATAAGTAACCTACTACTCTAGTTGGCGAGAGTACGGTGAAACAAGAAAGAGTAGAGGTACTTCGACTTTAGGTAGTGAACTCTTGTATCAACACTGGCTCTTACTACAGCTGTATCGGAATAATCTGTGTATTCTCTCAAGACATTCTGCGCCCTATCTGGTTTAATGAATATGATCTTATCTATATTATTTTAGTAGAGGCGTGTAATACTCACTTTTATAGCGATCTTGCGTTCTTTCTATATACTATAACTATGGTACTATTACTCTATATTACTTTTCTATAGGAATGTTCTAGCCAAATTGAGAAGATAGTTAATAAGAAGTACGAACTAGAATAGCGAGTTTGAATGAATATAACCCCCCTCGCCAACTATAAGTCTGATGTCAATTACTCAACACTGAAGTAGGTCCTTAGGAGGCCTATAAACTACTCTCCTAGACTAACGATCGCTGTGAATTACCTATGTTATTTGTATAGCTGAGCTATTAAGCCATTAGCTTAAGGCTGTGCAGAACATTCATTTCAAATCTTACAAAGCACGTCAGATCATCTCGCCTTAAAGTCTAAGCCGTCTATAATTATCTAGTTAGTTGTTGTTTTATAAATGAACGACATGTTTCCAATCATAGTAAGTTAAATCTCATTTAGATAACAATTGGCGAGATTGGCTTCCGCCTAAGTGCAGGCCGCAACAGAATTATGCCCTACAGCTAAGTAGAAGTCGTAGCATTTTGTCTTACGAATGTAGTAAGATGCAGTTGCTGTAGCCAAGTGATATGCTAAAGTACAAGTTACTACTACTGTATTGCAGTTTCAGCCTATGTACATATATATACGTGTGTTTTCTATTACAGCCATGCACTGAACAGATACATAGGTACATGACGATTGTGTGGTTTTTCGATGCATACGTATGTACGTGGTTGTGTATATAGGAGAGATTTAGTGAGTCAGATTTATAAGTCTTTAGTGAGGTATATCACGTTGACTACTACAGGGATTGCTGCCTGAGGCCCTGGGCGTGCGACAGCTGGCTTGTGAACATTAGGCAGCAGGTAATGACTAAGCAATGACCAATTAGAAGCCTGCCTCCCGCCTTTGACAGAATACGATCGATGCGGGGTGGGTAGACATGCTATCTTGTCATGAGATCCTCGCGCAGCCCGCTACAGTCAGCTTAGATAGAGCCGCAGGGCTTTGCACCACCTTTTTTTAAAAAGTATCTTCCACCATTTACCGTGTAAAAGTGATCTGGCGAGTCTTCGGAAAGAGAAAAACGCTACTTATTGCGTGCTGGCAATGACTACTCTACCCTCTGTTGACGGTGGGGACTTGCGCGGAGCCTTGAAATCATTCACAGACGAACTAACACCGAGTGAGCGGGCGGATTTCGAGCTGTGCTCCCGAAAAGATGTGAGCATAACTATTCAGCACGGTATTCATCATCATCGTCGTTCACTAGATTATCGTCGTCTTCAGCCCTTCTTGGAGACAATCGAGCAGTATGAGGGCCTTGTCCGGACCCATCTAAATATATCTGAAGTAAGAATGTTTATTTGGGTAAGCACTGTGTCCGATATTCCATGATAGTCTATATGCTAATCAATTACGCAAGGGTCCCATGAACTACATCCTCAAGGTAGGATATGGTCGGCATTATTAATGTAATTTGAGTTTGAGCTAAATTTCCAATGTGAAAGAGGGCACACGGATCAGAGAATGCCAAACCCGATCTGTTGGATACCTACCAGAAGTTCTACAGAGGTCTTCCCTCTCCCAAGCTTTTCGAGGCTCTTGGCCAACTCGTCGAAAAGGTGCGGGTAATTCTCGAAGAGATAGTCCATAGTTTTATCCAGTTTTATCGTCCATTGCTTAGACACTTCAGGATGCACCGTACGTATACCACCTCCCTGTCCTAAAATCGTACTCGAAGGAACTTCTAACTTTACTTAGGGCTTCTTGGTAATGTGTTAAGGTCAACCACGCTTCCAAGTGTTGAGTTAGCAATTGAGAATTTGGATCGTTGCAATAGCCTTGTCCAGGAGGAGATTGTTATTCTACAGATAAGCGAGATCCAAAGAAGTCGACGCGAAATCAACAAACGTAAGCATGAAAGAGTTCAATGCTCCAGTCTAGGCAGATCTTCGAAGCTGACGAGACACCGTTTATACAGGGGGCTCCGTGCTTGATTCCAGGTCTCTTCAGACAACCCCGTATCTCCATAGGCCTTTACAATCAACGTCTGCTGTTCGTCTCCTCAGAATTCTCCCCTGTCATTCCAGCGTTGGTGAGCTAGATTGCGAATTGGTAGAACTGGATGACCTGAATATCGCTAAGTCGGGTGATACTAGAGATTACGAAGCCCTTTCTTGGTGCTGGGGAAAGGGACCCAGATGCGAAGAAATACTAATACACAGCGACCAACTGATTTTCAGTTTTAACGTTTCTCCCAACCTCATGTCGGCTTTGAGAGCTCTGCGCTCAGAGAATGAACCAAGGATAATCTGGGTGGATGCGATCTGCATCAACCAGGAAGACGATGAGGAGAAAAGCAAACAGGTGGCAAGGATGGATGAGATATACGCCTCCGCTAGTACCGTTCGGATCTGGTTGGGAGACGAGGACGAAAATTCCGATATTGCAATCAACTTTATTAAGAACGAGCTTTCCGGACTGTGGGACCTTGATAAAGTCTTCGAAGATTCGTTATTTTCCCGCAAGTGGACAGCTCTTACGTTGCTCATGCAACGTCCATGGTTCACTCGAAAATGGGTAATTCAAGAGATAGCTTTGGCGAAAAGTGCAATTGTACAATGCGGGAATGACACCGTTAAGTGGCGCGATTTCGCTGATGCGATACACCTTCTCACAACAAGAGAGATTGACAGTCAGAAAATGCATCTCGATGGACTGCCTAATAGCACTATGTTAAGTCTCCCGATGTCGATAAGACCAATCTCGGCTTTGGGTGCAACTAGACTGGTCCGGATGCTCGACAGCCTCTTTCATCGAGACGAACTTGGCCACATAGAGCGTCTATCAGGACTTGAACATCTCGTTTCCATTTCATATATGTTTCAAGCCACGGACCCACGAGACGCCATATATGCACTCCTGTCTTTGGCAAAAGACACTCGGGGCACGGAATATGATAGGGAAGGTCGCTCGGTTCATCTGTCCTACCCTGTCGATTACGGATCGGCTTTTCACGAGGTCTGCAAGGAATTCGTTCTATTCTGTATCAAGAACTCAGAGCAATCAAGAGAGCTGGATATCATTTGCCGTCCTTGGGCACCGTCAAAATCAAGAAGGAGGAAATTTTTGACGCTAGGAGGCAACCCACAGCACACTTCAATACCCCTCTCAGCTGGCGCTGGGGCATCGAATCCAGCCTGTTCACAAAGTTTGAACGAGATTGTTCCATCGTGGGTTTGCGAGTTGACTAATGCCACTTACGATGTGTATGATTATCCTCCTACTGGCCCTCGGCTATCACGAAAAAACGCAGATACCCTCATCGGTCGACCAGAGATGCCAAATCGTTATCGTGCTTCTGGAAACACATCTTTGCGTCTCAACAAATTGCGATTTGAGGCGACAAGCCAATACCAT
Organism: Curvularia hawaiiensis; assembly: GCA_026262405.1. Classification (NCBI taxonomy): domain Eukaryota; kingdom Fungi; phylum Ascomycota; class Dothideomycetes; order Pleosporales; family Pleosporaceae; genus Curvularia; species Curvularia hawaiiensis. The sequence continues at coordinate 1,241 of JAODYC010000105.1, read as the reverse complement.
AGTATGTTCGTCGAGGGATTCATAGTCGCACAGGTATCCTTGGTAGTCGAGCCCAGCAGACTGGGAAACATACCTGCCAGCTGGTTCGAATTAGCAGGTTGGAATGATCCCAGCGAATTTCCTCCGGAACAATTTTGGCGCACCCTCATCGCTGATCAGGGAGCAAACCTGGAACGATGCCCACCAGTCTACGCGAGGGTTGCAAAAAATTGCTTTCAATGGGACATCGAGAAAGGAATTCCAGGGGGTGCCTTTGATATAGCCAGGATGATAGCCAACGCCTCTAGTCCGATTGCTTCAGCCTTTCTTTCGAAAGTGCAAAGCGTCATATGGAATCGGTCACTCATGGTTCTTGAGACGGGGACCCTCGGCTTGACTCACGAGAACACACGCGATGGCGACATTGTCTGTGTTCTTCACGGATGCAGTGTGCCAGTCATCTTGCGAAGAATCTGTAAGGCTACAAATCATCCACAAGCTGAAGAGTTAGGAGACAAAAATCTTATACAAATTCGGGCGTGTGCAGCTAGAGTGATACAGCGATCATGGCGCAGACGCATGGAACGGACTTCGGGTACTCCACTACAACGCAGAGGTGATTCTAGAGATTCACATGGAGTGGAGGCTAGCCAAGAAAGGGATATGGCCAGTGGGCACTACTACGAACTGATTGGTGCATGCTACGTTCATGGGATCATGTATGGGGAGGCAGTACGTCTTAAGGATGAAAGTGGGGGATTGTCGGAGACTTTTGAAATTCGATGACTAAAGCCCTGATTAACGGAGGACTGAGTTCCAACTTGACTACCTTAAGGTTAATGAGAAAGCTTCTTATCTTGCCATGCTCGGTGAATTGTAGCATGTACTTCGGCAAGGCGACGCTCGATACCTACATGGAACGACTAATTACTCGGTCTATTGCATACTGCAATTTGCTGATGCTACTGCAGGCATTTAGTGCCTGCAACGGGTCACTCCGTATAAAACTCTTCACCTGTATGTTCTTGAAGACCTCCATGTTTGAAGCTTAGCAGCCTATTAGCTAAGTATTAGTTAAGAGCTGTAGAACCTTAGACGGATAGGAATCGTATAAAGTAGACGGATTTTTCAGGCTAAGCCTAGATAGGATACTATAAGGAACTAAAAGTTGTTAGATTATATAAGGAAGAGGGCTGTAACAGTACACTATTAGGCCAGCCCTAGAGCTACTTGGCTAGTGGACCTGTAACGACATGGCAAGA
>JAODYC010000104.1:78086-102314 GCA_026262405.1 Curvularia hawaiiensis | reverse complement strand
GGAATATCCTTGCCCTTGAGGGCGTCCTTGTGGGGCGCTACGCCTTCACGGATAGGCTCCGGATCTTCTGGAAACTTTGCAGTAGGCTTGCGAAGGATGCCCTTGACGGGGGCCACGGGCTCTTTAGGGGGTTCGACAATCTGCACGCTCTTGCTAGCAGGCTCTGTCTCCTTGTCGAGAGCCTCAGGCTCCTGCACCAACCCTCCGTTGTGGGTGGCAGACGAGCGCTCGTCATGCCGAGAGCTGGGGGCGTCCCTGGGAGGTGATGCACGTGATTGTTCCTCTGGGCCTCTAGACCTGGACCTCTCACGATCTTCCTTTCTCCGTCGGCGTTCCTTCTCCCGATCAGAATCACTCTCTCGATCACGGTTGCTACGGCTGGCGCGCTCGGCTTCCTGCTGGATCCGTCTTCTGTACTCTTCATCTGGATCCACCGCAGCTGGTTGCGGAGCAGGTTCCTTTCGTCTCTCGGCATCCCGGTCAACGTAATGCCGTGGTCGCTCGTCACCACTGCCCTCAGATGACGGAGCCTTCCTAGAAGGAACCTTCTCCTTGTCATCGTCCTCGTGCCGTCGATCACGGTATTTACGATCTGGCTCGGGGTAGGGTGGGTAGTCAGGGGCGGCGATCTGGGCAGGAGCGGCGGGAGTGGTAGTAGGGGCGGGGGCAGTAGCAGCAGCAGCAACAGGGGCGACCGGCGCTGGTGCTAGTGAGTTGCGGCGACCTTCGGACTTTCTCTCCCGTCGCTCGTCAGGACGATCTTGCCTGTCGCGCTCATCGTACTCCTTTCGGCGCTCGCGCTCGCGCTCCCCAGAAGAGTCTCGGTCACTGCCTCGCTCCTTTTCCCGGGCCTTCATGTAACCAGCGGCACCCAGGGTAGCAGCGACGCCAGCCACAGCACCGGCAGCAGTTGGAACAAAACTGCCGTTGCTCTCATATTTGTCATGTTTGCCATGGTCCCGCTCACGAGGACGGCGGTCGTAATCAGGAGCAGGGACATCGCGGTCACGAGAGCTGCGAGCCTCGGGCATGCGAGCCTCCGCACGCTCGGGCTGATAGTACGAGCTAGCAGGCTCCTGCTGCCTGGGCCGAGGAGGCACCTGAGGAGGCTCTTGAGGAGCGTAAAGCGGTGTTCGGTCCAGAGCATGGTGGTCGTGGGCTAGGGTCGGGGGGCCGGTGGCAATGCCAAATCCTCGAGAAGTGACGTCACGATCTTCGAAAGCGGTGGTGTGGCGTTTGTTCTCAACATCGCGGCGTGCGTAGTCGTCACGGTACGTATCACGACGGTGCTCGCGAGGCTCTTGGTGGACGGCGGCGGGGGCTCGAGAGCGTGTAGAAGAGGACCGGCCAAGATGTGCGTCTGGGTAGGGGTCGTACTTGGGAACGGGGGTCCTATCGATCGAGGACGATCTGCCATGAGCCCGTGGAGCGCCGTGAATTTTGTCAAACCCCCGAGTTGAGGGTGGAGGACCGAGTTCGCGAGTAGACGAGCGTGGTGGACGTTCGTTGATCATGCTCGTAGGGCGGGAGCTACGCTCTATGCTCCCAGCACGTGGTCGTCGCCATGCAGGCTCTGTATCGCGGTACATGCTGGCAGGGTCTGTGTAAGAATAACCGTCATTGCTCATGTCTGAGAGACGCGGCACAGGCTTGGTGTCGTGGTAGGTACGTCCACCGCTCGTGACATTGTAGCCCCTATCTGCATGGTGGCGTGGAGCGTCGACTTCTGCTACCAGCTTAGTCAAGTGACTGGTGTCGTCGACGCTGTAGACCTTCTTATGGGTTCGTGAAGGGCCTCCAGTGATGTACGTGTCGCCCCGTTTGTCGTAGGAGGAGGCCAGGGGGCTTCTGGGACGGTCGGCATGGCTGGAGGTGTGGGGCGAGTAGGGGGTGCGGAGTGGGAGGGACGTCTGCGGGAGGGCACTGGTGCTCACGTTGGGCCGACTCAGATCGTTGGTGTTGCGCCGGGGGCGGGCTGTGTACGAGTCGTACTTGTAGTTGCTGGAGCGGGCAGCGGCTAGGGAGCTGGTGGGCTGGTTCCAGTAGGGCGAATGGTAGGACGAGGCGGCAGCCAAGCGATCGACGCTCGCCCGTGGTGAGCTGGGACGGGTATAATAAGACGAGTCGTAGTAGGGGTCAGCGAAGCCGCCGGTTGAGGCTCTGGCGGGATTGCCGTAGGCCCTTCGGGGGGACGAGGGGCGGGTGTACCGCGACTCCATGGCGGTGCCCGACAGCTTGACCGTCTTGACGTGCAGCGGCGTGGATTTGGCGGCGGTTTTGGCAGCAGGCGTCGTAGCTAGGCTATTTCTACGCGGGGGAAGGGACGGCGCAGCGGTGGGGGAATAAGTAGTACCCCTTGGGCCCAGCGGGCTGGTGGGGAGGAGAACGCTGCCCAACATGTTGTTAGTCCGGAGGTGAAACGGTCAGATCAGCAGAGGCAAGAGCAGGCGGAGAAAGAAGAGAAGGCCGACATGGCACAAACGAGGAGGAGGGCAAACGAGGCAGATTAGAGATTAGGGGACTGGCGAGGGAATGAAGCCGCAGCTTGACGTACATAAGAGCGTCTCAATGCCGGACGACTGCCGGGAGGGGGGCACCGCGCGAGTATCGTGGTTCGACAACGACTAGGAGGCGCGAACCGGTTGCCGGCTTGGACGTACGGACGTGGAACGAGAGCAGGAGCGCCCAAGTTGCCCGCAACGAGTGGTGACGCCGAGGCGTGACAGGGGGCGGGGGTGAGGATGGTGTGTCCGCAGGTGGTGCTCTAGGATGTGCCTGGGAGTGATGGGCGCGCGAGAGTGGAGACTTGGCGAGGCAGCGAGTGAGGCGGGCAATGGGGTCGGTCGGGCGCCGGGGCAGGAAGGGCACGCGACGGGCGGCGGGCGGGCGTAAGGATGCGTGTGTATGGATGATGTGCGGTGAGGGTGCGTATGGGTGCGTGTGTATGTGCAGACTAGTCTGAGTATGGGTGTGCGAGTGTGTACGGGAGAGAGCGTGTACGAGGCGTGGGTTTGGGCTGAGAGGATGACAGCGCCAATGGCCTGGTTGCGAAGTTGCTGATGACACTATGTCATCGCTGCTCGCTTGAGCCCGCTGAACCCTGCATCCCTGTCCCATGGGACCACTCACAGCGCCCGCTCCGGCCAGGGTCTCTCGGCGCAGCTTTTTTTTTCTTGTGTGCATTTCCTTAGTACATACAAAGTACCTGTCTGCTTGTATGCTGCTTACCAAGTCCCGCTGTAGTCGAGATCCCATCTCCACTCCGCTACCAGGCTGTCCGCTGTTCACCTGCGTACGCCACGCTTCACTCTGGCCCGCGCTCCGGTCTCTGCTCCGCCATGGCCCTCGCCTCGTTCCCAAACACGCCGTTACAGATACATGGCCGCCCGTCAGGCAGCCATAGCCCTGCCTGTCCTCGTCTGCTGCCCAGCCTCACCGGCCAGGACAACCCCGTGACTTGCGGGCCGAATAACGCTTTTCGGTTCACGATCTTCACTGTACGGACACGTTGTGCCTATCCCTGCCTGCCATCGACGACGACGTCTTGTAAGAGGCCGTCATGTGCGCAGTGTCCACTCAAACCTCATGATCTTGACCATGTTGCTAGTCCTAACTGCATCGCCATTACCGAAACATGTCGCATTCCTACATATTGCACTAACCCGCCACATGCGCTGCGACGTAAGCACTCGACGCCGCCCGCATGTGCTTTTTTGCCATCGCTTTGCCGCTGCTGCCCTATGCGTCCTCGATCTGCTCCACGCGCGCCGCCTTGCCCCCCGTGCCTTTGATCGAGCTGCTGCCGTCGTCGGCAGTGGCACGATGGTGCCGCAGCTGCTTCGCCCGTGATTTGCTAGGAATCGTGTCCTGGAGACATCCTTTGATAATGCTGCCCTCAAACAGCTCGCCAACCGACTCGAGACGCACCCCCTTGGTCTCTGGCACACAGAACACCGTCCACACGCACATGGCTATGCACAGCGACCCAAACAAAAGGAACGTTCCGTACGTAATGTTGGCCAGCATCAGCGGCGCAATCTTTGCAATCACAAAGTTGAACAGCCATTGAGTCATGAGCGCGGCCGCCATGAGCAGCGACCGCACTTGGTTCGGACTGCACTCAGACGCGAGCACAAACGGAATGGGTCCCCAGCCAAACGAGTAGAAGACAACAAACAGGTATACGCACATAATGGCAAAGATTGAGTTGCCGTCCAGGTCGCCAGTCGGTGGGTGCACCGCTTGGTTGACCCCGATGTAGAACATGGCAAACGCCTGGCCGACCGACCCGAGGATCAGAGACCATTTGCGTCCGAGCTGCTCGGTAAACGCCATGAGGCCGATGGCCGTTACCACGATCTTGACAATACCGTAGATACCAGTCGCCTAGCCCGCACGTTAGCACCGTTTCACAACGTATCTGCATACTGCTCCCACTTACAAATAGGCCCGATGACTGGCCAGTGAGGCCGATCTGCCGGAAAATCTGCGGGGCATAGTAGTTGATCCTGCTCAAGGTTTAGCAAATCGTCGGATTTATACACCATTGGGTGCCCAGGGCTGCTCACGAGTTGGTACCAGTCCACTGCTGCCAGAACATGAGGATGACGACAAAGGACGAGCGGTAGAACATTTTCTTGCTCGAGACGGAAGCCTTGAGCTGGGCAGTCAAGGGCATCTTCTCATGGCCGTTGAAATCTGCAATAATCTCATCGAGCTCTTCAACAACCTCTGCGTCGTCAATGCTCTTGCCACGGACGGTAGCCAGTGCCTTGGCTGCGTCGTCGTAGCGGTTCTTCTCCACGAGCCAGCGGGGCGACTCGTTCATGAAGACAATGCCCGCTAGCAGGATAGCTCCGGGAAGCATCTGTAGAGCAAAGGGCACCCGCCATTTCGTAGAATCGGTCGGACTCTTAATGTGGAGGGCAATGCCGTAGTTGACGAAAAAGGACAAACAGATACCAGTGACGTTGAAAAGTTGCTGTTTTGGTCAGTCCGTCTCATGTGAAAAAATATCCAACGAAAACATACCATGCATCCAATGCAACGGCCTCGAATCGCTCTGGGTGCGTTTTCTCCAATGTACGTAGGTACTACGGCAGAGATGAGGCCAACGCCAAACCCACCAATCACTCGGCCGACATAGAGCTGGGCGAGGTCCGACGTGCCAAGTGCACACAGCGTCTGGATCAAGGAACCAATAATGAAGATGATATCAGCAATAATCAGCGCCCATTTGCGCCCAAATGTATCCGAGATGTAGAATGATGCCAATGCACCGAAAAAGCAACCCGCCTGCAGAACAGATACAATGTTGCCCTGGAGGTTGGCAAAATCCGGGCTGTCCTTGTGGAGGTTGAAGGAATGCTGGAACGAGTCCATGGTCAGAACACCTAACCAGCAGTCAGCAAACCATCATTCTCCCAGTCACACCTAGGTAACGCCACAACAGCCACACACACATACCTCCAATCAAGCCCGTGTCCCAACCAAACAACATGCCACCAAACGAGGCCACGGCTGTAAGCACATAGGCTCGGCGGTACATCTTGATGTCCGCCCAGACCTCTGCCATGTTAAGCCTAGCCATGATTCTTGTCCCGATGCCGACGTTGTCGTCGTCCAATCCGCGTTCGCGACGATGCCGTCAGCAGTAAGAAAAATATATGGAAAAAAAAGAGGAAAGCCGAGCTGCGACACAAAATAGCGGTCTGGACACTTGCCTAGCGATGCTCGAACGCAGGGATAGGCGGAATCGCTACTCGACCGAGAGATACTTCCAATACGAGGAGGAAGAGGAGCGCTGTGGATAGATATAAATACTGCAGATCCAGATAACGTCAAAGCAACCATCCCCCATGCAATTTCAAAACCCGCAGAGGAGAGACAATCAAAAAGCGAGCTTCGTCGGGGCCTGCCTCTTGGCATTACCTCTGCGTCGGCACCCAGTTGCGGCTGCACACGGATGGGCGGCAACAAACATGTGACATTTGCATACTCATGTCGCCTCTTGCCTGTCGCCTCTTGTGTGTGCGGGGGGCGGGCAGACGAGAGAGGTAAACCGGTTTGGGGAGATAGTTTGTCGTGGGGTCTCCACTTGATGCTGAGTTGTGTGGTTGGCGGGGCCCCGGTCTGCTTTCTAGTGCGAAGGTTTACTAGCCGTGCCGGGGACGGGCACCCAGTGTCAAATGCCGGTCGATGTGTTGCCCGTGGGAAGATGGGCAGAAAAGTGGATAGGGTATTGAGAAGGCGCTGCGAGTGTCGTCTTACGGCTGTTTTTTTTTCTTGACAATACGGAACTTGGTGTTGCTGTGCCGAAGGAATCTTGCAAGGCTTGTCGTCGGGTAAAGATGCTTGTGTTGCGGTGCGCTTGCAGCGGCATCTGGCGAGCGACTTGTGATCTACAACTGCATGCTGTCTACCAACATACTGGTAACTTTTATCTTCGGCGTAATATCAACTATCTAGCAAGCTGCCTAAATACCTTTCCTACATATTGCAAGGTTGATACTCTGGTGGACAAGTAGGCATATCATCGCACGGCGGTCAGTGATGTTTTCTGATTCAAACACCGAGCAGGCCCCGGGGTCGTGCGCGATGAATTTCTCTCCCCCCATACTCATGGCCCGTTCAAAAACCGACCCCGGATCCCACATCTTCTTTCTCCGCAATCATCAGGGATTCTCCGCTGGAGAAATTAGGCATTCGTTTGCTCAACAAATCAGAGTTGCATCCCGTCCTGATGTCATAGATGCTGGTCTTGGAGATGAATATGGGCGTTCTTATGCATAGGGATATTGCAGATTCGCTTACGGAGTACACAGGTGCTGTACTCTGAATAGCATGACACGCAAACCATGACAAAAGGACATGCTCGGGGACTCCCCCCGTGATTCGTCAATTAGTCTATCTAACAGATTCAGTCCAACCCGTATGCAGTACCATCTACATATTCGCCTTCTCCGTCTTCTGCTCCGGTACTTGCGTCAGAAGCTTATCGCTTGTGATAGCCGACTTGAGGTTATCTAGCACCAAGATCTCCATCTCGCGCTAGGATGTCGTTAGCCTTATCTGCAGCTTTGATATCCCCGCATAATCCAAAAAAGAAAAAGAAAACGTACCTGAGTTTCGAATGTCGCAGTTCCAACGTGCGGCAGCAGTACTGCGTTCTCGCATTCTAGTAGTCCAGGGTGGATCTTGGGCTCCTCTTCGAACACGTCTAGTCCAACGGTCCATACCTTGCCGCTCTTGAGCGCGTCCACGAGCGCCGCTTCGTCAATCAGCGCACCGCGTGCTGTGTTCACGATTACCACGCCGTCCTTCATCGCGTTGAATTGCTCCTTGCCGATAATGTGCTTGGTCGAAGGGTTGAGCGCAAGATTCAAACTGAGCACGTCCGATGTCTTGAGCAGCTCCTCGAAGCTCACGTATGTTGCGCCGTTCTCCTCGCTAGCTGGCAGCCGGCGGCGGTTGTGATATTGGATCTTCATGCCAAAAGCTTTCGCGCGGTGGGCTACGGCTGAGCCAATCCCGCCCATACCCAGGATACCAAGCGTCTTGTTCTTTGGGTCGTGTCCGAGGGAAAAGTTACCGCGCCATTTTCCTAATTTCACGTGTCAGTCAGAAAACTCCAGGAAAAGCTGGGAAATGGCTACTAACCGCTGTTGACGGCCATGTAGGATTGCTTAATGTTGCGCAGGGCGCCGAGCATAAGCCAGATGGCGACGTCGGCAGTCGCGTCGTTGACGGCGATTGGCGTACTCGACACCGAAATGCCCTTCTTTGTGCATGCCGCCACATCAATGTTGTTGTATCCAGCGCCATTGTGGCAAATGTACTTTAAGCTCTTGGGCAGTACGTCCAGGAGCTCAGCGTTGAAATCTCCGGTAATGGGGTTGGAGTCGTTACTCCGGTACAGGGCGTACACTCCGTCAAACTCGCCGCTCTTGCATCTGGAAATGAAGTCTTCGCGGTTGCCATCGGGGTACTCGTGTAGCTTGGATGCGACCTGGGCACATTCCTGCCATTCTTTCTGGGCGTGTACCAACTTGCCGATTAGCAGCGCCGCTCGTTGAGACATGATGGATGTCTATGCGAGACAATTACAGTAAGACGAAATTGGATTCAAGGGCTGTCAAGGCAGAGAGGAATGGAGAATCAGAAGCGACGAGTGGGCGGATAATGTCATCTCCAAGAAAGCGGCATTTGGATCCTTTTTATTGCGCGGCCTTGCTCCGCCAGCGGAGCTTCTCTAGCCGGCACATCTCGGACCGAGCTACCACCACACTGGGATGTAATGTAGTGATTTGTTCGTCTAGATATCATCACCATTCTGGCTCATTTATCGGACTACAGTCTGCTGTCGAGATTCCTCTGCGACAGATACTGGGTTGGCGGCGCTCCTACCCCGCCACACCACTCTGCCCCACCATCGTCATATATACACACTGTTTCCACACGCCGCGCCATAGACAAGCAGCCAGGAACAGAGCAGGCAAGTCACGAGGTGAGCTTTTTGTTCAGACTTTCTATCATACTCGGTGTGCATTTAGGATATTCCTGCCTTTCACATGACCATAAGATGCCTGATTCCATACGTAATCGGCGTTTGATCCACGCGACCAGACAAGTTCAAATGCCGAACAGGGCACGTGAGCAGCCTGTGTGGCTAGTCAGTTCCCGATGCTTGATCGGGGCAAGCGCGTCCTCTAGTCGGGTGCTGGTCTAGCCCCAAGCCAACTCATCTATTTCAGGTAGCATTTCGATGACTAACGCGAGGTTAGGCAACAAGGCAGCAGTCGAGGAAAGCTGCCTACTGCCGCCTGGCTCTGACATCGGCTGAAAGAGGAGATACAGGTACAATGCTGTGTGCACGTGACTAACATACTCTATCTTACACCGTACTATCGGAACTTGGATAAGATGCAAGATTATATCGACTGTGGTATAAAGTGTAAGTCTACTGCTCTCAAATCATCAGAAATCTAAGCCATATCAACATTTGCTTTTAAACTATAATCGCCAACCCTCAACTTTGAACAATGGAACTGAGAAACATCGCTATCCTCGGTGTACGTGAGCCTCCTCTTCCGCAGCCACCTTCAAACCTCCCCTGATTAACACTCTTCCTACCCGGATCATAGCCTGGAGGAAACGTCGGCACCGCGATCCTCCATGAACTGCTACAACCTTCGTCCTCCCCTTCCACCACCATCACCCTCATCACCCGCCCAACCTCCTCCTACACCCCGCCTACTCCTCCCTCCACCAACAGCATCACCGTCATCCACAAAACCGCCGAGTACACCTCCCTCTCCTCCCTGCAAACCGCCTTTTCCGGCCAAGACGCCATCGTTAACTGCATCACCGGCAGCGCAACACAATACGCCACCTTGCGCCTTATCCTCGACGCCGCCCTCACCTCTGGCGTAAAATTCCTCTTCACCAATGAATTCGTGGCCAACATCCAGAGTAAGCGGTACACACGGTTACTTGAAGAGTTCGTAGGCGCAAAGGTGAGGATGAGGAGGGAGTTGGAGGAATTGGCACAGGAGGGCAAGATTGCATGGACGAGTTTGAACGGCGGGCCGTTTGCGGATATGTGTATGTTACTTTCCTGTTATCTTTTGTTTTGTCTTCTTTGGAAGAAAAGGAGAGGAGTGTCACTGTGTTGAAAACATGGAGAACTCGAAAATTATACTTTACTTTACAAAGCATCTAACGGAGAGACGAAACCCAGGGCTGATGAAAGGTCCCGCTGGCTTCTCCCTCCCCAACACCCATGCCCGCATCTACGGCACAGGAAATACGCCTTTATACTGGACGCCTCTCCCCATCATCGCGCGTGCCGCAGTCCACATGCTGCGGAATCCACTCCCCATTATGAATCGCGCGATTCACATTTGTCCGTTTGTGGCGCGCCCCGGGGAGCGGTCACGCATCACGCAGCGGGTTCTGCTGCAGGCGCTTGAGCAGGTGTTGGATAGGAAATTTACGGTGGAGAATGTAGATGTGGAAGTAATTTGGAAGAGGGCAATGGATGTGCTAGAGAAGTATAAACTGAGGGAGCCTGGGGGAGAGCAGATCGCGCTAGCGGTCAAGGGTTTAGGGCTTAGTAATCAATTCTACGAGGAGGAGGGCGAGGAATGGGATGAGTTCAATCGGTTGGTAGAGAATGAGATTGTTGGAGTGGAGGTTATGAGTGTGGAGGAGGTAGTGAGGGATGCCATTGAGAGGTACGGGAGTGATTGCAAGGTTGTTGAGGGGATGTTCAGGATCGAAGCTTGTAAAGATTAGCAAAAGGGAGGAAGTGGTTGATGTTGATAAAGGATGTGTCTGTTGTGATGGAGAGTGACAGCCTCTTTCCCTAAAGGTTGGGTCAGTTGAGGATTCCATACGCAGAGCTGAAAGATACGATGAGGCTTTTGAGAATGACAAGCCACCTTGATTGGAAGAACAAGTTTCTCATCCTCATGGCATTCAGAATATTTATCCGTTGCACTCGACAACGTATTTTTGTTCATCTAATAATCCCTGTTTAAGCCACTGGTGACACACAGCCCAGCAATCCTTTTTGTTAGATAGTAATGACAAAAATCTATCCACCATGACGTTTGTATAGGACAAGCATCTATGAATGTGGCGGTCCACTCCCAAAATTTGGCTCCGGATACTGCGGCGGGCCGTGTTTTTGGCCCCGATCATCCACCGCCATCGACTCCCAGTCCCACTGGTACATCATTGCTGAATACGGGTTCCCGTAAAATAAGCTCATCTGCGGCTGGCCAAACTCGTACAAGCCCGGGTCGGAACCAGCAAGATACTCAAAATTAGGGACGTTGTGCTGATAGAAGTTTGCAGTGTCAGGTTGGGAGAGATAAGGCATCCTGTTGGCTGCTTCGGAGCCAGGCCATGCATTTTCCATGTGCTGCAAAGTGTGTGGATGGATGGGCGTTTGATATGCCTGTGGCAAACAGGGCGCTTGCTGCATCGTCCCCGGTTCCTGCTGTATGGGTTCTTCTGCTGGACGTAGATGGGGCATATGTCTTTTGGCAGCTTCGTCCGAGCTTTGTTTCATGAGGACCTCGGTGACGACATTGTATGCGCCCTCGCTGACTGCGTCAACAGTCTTCATGGATTCAAGCCATTTGATAAGCTTGTTGACGCAGGAGGTTATGTGAGACTTGTCAAATGTCAAATGGACACAGTCCAATGAAAGCTCAATCAAAAGTACAGTGAGAGCCTGCATGACTACGTTCCGTGGGTTAGCTACAAGTTGTGCAGCGCTGTCGAAATCACTTACTCATATGTGTGGCGCACCACCACGGTCCGTTTTCATAATACCAAGCTGAATTGGGGAAATCGGGTAAGAGATTGGAGATATTGAGGGCTGCACTAATGCAAGTATCAGCTGTTTCTCGGATAAAACGAGAAGGCTCTTCACTTTGCCCTTGAGTCCGCTCGTCCATCTTGCAGAGGCATGGCCGTGTAATGCATATCTTAGCATTGTAGTAGTACAGGTAGAGCAGCAAGCTTTCGCGGTCCAGACTGTGACTCATTGCAGGAGCGACAACAGCAGACGGTCCCTGAGGTAGGGACTGTAAAGCCCAGATCTGAAGCTCTTCGGAGAACGATGCAATCATGCTCTGGGCACCCTTCCATGACTGTATAGACCTTCGGGGGGAGTATAGGCCGGAAAGGATTCTGTCCATAAGAATGTCGAGCCTGACATAGGCTGTAGGAAAACTGTCCAATTGATAGCCAGCGCGTTGCCCATCAGAAGAGGAAAAGGAGCTACCGCTGAATGATGAAGAGGCGGTAAAGATATTAGGAGCTGTGGACCTGCGCGATTGTGGTTCTGCTTGAGCCCTGACGTCTCCCGGCGGGAGTACTGTACAGTCTTTGGCCGAAATTGCACGAGGCCGACCTAATATCATCGTAAGAATGCACTCGACTGAGTTGAGTGTCCACCAAAGCTCGGCCAGCGATTTTTCCCTGTCATGATGGATGGAAGGATTGTCATATCGAAGGTGGAGTCCTGCGGCTTGCGCGTGGCGGATAGCCATACCGATCATGAACCAGGCTCTGGACAACGTCTTAGCAACTTCTTGTATCACAGACTTGGGACGTTTTCACCCTGATCCTGAACACACCTGCTAACATGACCGATTGTGAGATAGTAGAAGGATAAAAGTCCAATTGCCTAGACACAATCAGAAGAGTACGTTCAGTGATTTGATCTAATCACCTGTATCAGTCGCTGGTCCGGGTGTGGCGCTAGAGATTTCATGTTATGAAACTGCAGTAGATGAATCGCTCTCCACATGTAGATGAGGTGATCGCGATCGTCAGCTCGCGATTCAGAGCCGGCTAAATGTGAGTACCTCGCACCAATGGCAAACACAAGGTTCATGCTAGCTCTCCAGTTAGGACACACATTTGCTGCGTCTCTAGTTTCGGCCCCATTGAAGTAGACCTGCAATTGTTGCTCAAACTCCTCGTCAATGAACTTGAAAGGACTGTGCACCGCATGTTTGTAGTAGCCGAACAGTCTCTGGACCGTACTAGCAGAGGGCAGAATGTTGGGATCGCCAATTTCTACGTCAATATTAGTCTTGTCGAGGTAGAAATAGTAGCTTGTGGCAGAGTTCTGATTGCCCTGTGTGCGACCAGCTTTCTGTTGACGCCCATGCAGTGCGTCAGCATGCTGGTTGGAGGTGTCTGCGCTGGGACCAGGTCGCCAGTGAGCCATATGGGGAGGCTCCGCTTCGCTTTGTTCGACGTTGGCCTCGAGTGCACGTAGCCATTGCGCTTGAGAGTTAAGGCCCATGAAACCCGCGCTATCCGACTCGCCAGTACGCAGGAGGTCCTCTTGAACAAACTCCAGATCGTCGTTTGAATCAGCTGAGGTCGCGATATGCGCTTCTCCTGCGTCTACAGAAGGAGAACTTGTAGCTTCTTCATCGAAATAGGAGGCCTGTCTTTGGCGCTTGGATTGTGATGCAAGTGGTACTGTGGAAGTGGGCGGAGGAGGCGCATCATCTTGAAAAGATGCCAATATGTCTTCGACCTTCTTCTTGCCTTTCTCGTCCAGTTGGCTACTGACCTCAATCAGGAGTTCAGTCAGGACCTGTGTCTTCTGTATCGCTCTTTCTCGTGTGTTAGCAGCAAACAAGGGGCAAATGGCATGAGGGCTACACACTCTCGGAGTCGGTCCCTGCGCTCCTGTTCATAGTGGCATGCATGGTCCTGGCCCAGACGCTGGCAATTGGCACAACGTGGGCGATCACCAGAACATTTGATCTCTGGTTTTCGTCAGCGCGCTCTGCCACCCGGTTCTGTACAGATAGCTTAAGTGCGAGAAGAGGCTATATTGCAAGAAAGACGAAAGGAGAGAGACCCACTTCGCTTTCGGCATTGGGTACACTATCGGTGGTCAGCTCCGGCCCAATGACTGTCAGCAATTTCAGAACTCACGGCTTTGCTCACGACGTCAGTGCGTGGACGCTGAGGTCGCACTGGAGCAGGCCAAGCGTAGTGAGTGTTCTGCAGCCGTGGAATGGCCACCTTTGCATCTGGCCTGACAGAGGAGCCGCGGCGCTCAGGCGGATACTGCCACTGTGTGTTCTCCATAGGACAAAGACCAAGCTGGAAGGTTACTCAAGGAGAGACGGCGGCATAGCATCGGGTGAGCTCAGCTGAGGAGCTAGGAGCTAGCCTATGAAGCGTATCTGCAGTAACACAGAAGGCAAACTGCGCAATTGTGAAGTACACACGGGTCTAGCTCAGATAATACTAGGTACAGAGTAAGATGGGTTTGGGAGCGGGTTTTTGCGCCGCAACCAATCATGTACGCTTGAATCATGTCACGTGTCGGCAACAGATCTAGGCTGAACACCAGCATGAGCTATAGCCGTATGGCAGGCTGTTGGAGCAGCCAACTTTAGTGTCAGATAATATCGTCTTGCCCTGTTTTGCTGATATGTTTTCCTAGGATCGTTTCAAGAACAGAAACCATATTAATCCTGATACTCTTGCTACTAGTCCTGTAAAGTATCCAACTAGCCTATTTTACCCAAGAACACGCTACCTCGGTATGTCGATCATGCAAGATTAATCAGGATAAATCCGATGGAGCAGCGCTTGTGCCAATTCGTCAATGGGCAGATTGGAAGCGTTCGAGAAAGAATGGTGGCCCGTATCAGTAAGCAAAGCTGTCAGAGACAGGACTTTGTCCATGGGGCTGATCCGCCATACTATGGCAAGGAAAGCAAAAAGGACAAAGCGTTGGGCCCCAAGTCACTAAAGGAAGCCGTGCCTTCTCAAACTAGCCACCTCGGTGCATTCGAATCGAATCTCCGCATAGGTTCTATATCGCGGAACTTTGTACCGAGTGGCGTTACTAACCAGGTTTGACAGAAGAAGGATAAGAGCGGCTTCTGCAGGATGCATTTATGGTCTACAGCGCCGTCTTGGGAGATAATTTGGCAGGTTTTTTCGGGGCTCTGGGTAAATTGGTTTAAGGGTCGCATTCATTAGGCAAGCTCGGCCGAGTCTGTCACTGCACTTGTCCATTAGTAGAAACACTGTTTCGGTTCAGACACTTGGACTCAGGAAAACATAAGCAGCGGATGAAATCTTTACCTATGGGCTTCTATCGATGATCAGGATAACGCAGGACTGTGCGTAAAGCGCATAACGATACAGATTCATGAGCTAAAATCCATTTCATGTTCACCTTTTGTAGCTTGCTGCATATTTTACGTAAAGTAGGGCAGCCAATCATCGGGCTTTTCGCTTCTTTTGCTCTGCTTGCTGTTGGAGTTTCCTTTCTCGCTTCTCAGCGATGCGATGAAATATGCTACCGTCGTACACGGCGCGAATGTCCTCCTGGGAAATATCAGCAAATGTAATAAGCGCAAACAGAATTCCTTGCAGTAAAGCTACAAACCTTCATCATCCGACCATCTTCAGGCCAAAGCATGAGGTACGTGGCGGTCCCTAATATGGTCATCTGTAAGTATCATGTGGTTTCCAATCTCCCGAGAGGGTGGTACGCACACTCAAAAATAAACCCACACCAGCCGATGGGGTCATTAATATTCCGCTGCCCCATTAACGTATTCTTGAGATCCTGGACTGTAAGATAATCCCGTCCATCGGCATATTTGGTGAAGATTTCCTCAAACTTGGATGGTATGAATCGTCCTTCAGTATCAAATGTTCCAGTGTCACTCCCATGTCTCGCTCTGTGTACATTTTTCAGGAACAGACGGAAGTAAGGGTCTGGCAGCCATCCTGAAGAGGTCGGATAGGAAAAGTTGATGTGGATGACAAGGACGGCGAAAGCGGAGAAGAGGAACCCAACGCCTAGGCGATAGAAACCAACAAATGTGTCCTGGGGCCAGATAATGCCATCGCCGTCACGGTCAAAGAAGTCGCAATGTTGTTGAAGGACGGTTTGGTGAGAGTGTTTCTTGGCCCAGTCATCTTCTGTACTTCCTTGAGGTTTGTCTAGCGAAGGTGCAAGGTTCGCCCGTGCTACCTCTATGCGTTTTATGATGAGCCAAATTGCGTGTTGAGATTATAATTGTATGTGGAGAGCCTACCTGGGTGCGGGAGTTCAGATTGCTTGAGGTTAATCCATGGTTTTCTTTCCACAGTGACGGGTACTTCGGGAATCGCGTACACGGGTACACCATCTTCCAGAAGCCCGGACTCCATAGAACTACCATCAATTTTTGCGATCATGATAAAGACTTGCTATTCCAATTCCACGGCTAGAGAGAACAGCTGAGAGAGTTCAAACAACAACATTCCAAACCAGGTCTGCCTATCCATCTCATCTTGTACGCATCACAAAAAATACCAATGCATGCTCCTATTGGATCGGAGGTCCGCCATGACGTCAACGACTCGCAGCGAAGGAAGCTTGGTATGTTGGTATGGCTGTGCGCACTCTTGGAATGAACTCGTCAGGAACTGCTTTGTAAATAAGGAGCACAATGATGATTGCGTAGAGACGTAGTGAGCATGGTGGCAAGGCGGTAAATCTGTTGACGTCTCCGTGTTGCAGCCGCCCTTGTCGGGGTGGCAGCTCGGTAGCCAATTAACGTTGGGCAAGGCCGTGGTTGGATTGCCAGAGATGCGGCAGGCCATGCGCCTACTAGGATGCGCATCTCTTGCAGGCCTCGATTCACATCTATAGAGTATACTTACTATTCAAAAGTTCTGAACTTGTTCAGCGACCCTAGAGATATCAGGCTATGCTGCGAGCCTGCTGTTTGACGGTCAGCCGTAAGCCATCACGTGTGTCTACTCGCCCTCGTCAATTCCACGCTGCAAGGGCCTCGATTTGGCTAGCGCAATCTCACAGATGAACGACGCGCATGCACGGGACCGCGGGAACACGCGCCTTGGAATGTCGCGCGGCAACACTACCGCCTGTACTGACACCCCGGACGACTTGATGACTTCTACGAACCCTGAAATGCCCTGAAATAATCACGTTGATGCAATGTCGTCGCCCTTGCCGGACTTCGATTCGTCCCAATTTTCCATTACGTCTCCGCGTCGCATCCCCAAATCCAAGTTCACGTACAAACAACTACACCAACTCAAATCCTACAGCACGCAGACCCCGCTTCGCGTCATTGCCCATGTCGACCTCGACGCCTTCTACGCACAGTGTGAAACGGTTCGTCTCGGAATTGATCCCTCCAAGCCCCTCGCCGTCCAGCAATGGCAGGGCCTTATAGCCATCAACTACCCCGCCCGCGCATTCGGTCTGAGCCGACACGTCACGTCGGCTGAGGCCTTGAAGCAATGCCCCGAACTTATACTGCAACACGTAGCTACATGGAAAGAGGGGGATGAGAACTGGGCATACCATGAAAACAGTTTCCGTGATATGGCGACGCATAAAGTCAGTTTGGACCCATATCGCAAGGAAAGCCGCAGGATTCTGAAGTGCATCAAAGAGAGCCTACCGGAAAACGAACAACGTGTGGAGAAAGCGAGTATCGACGAAGTTTTCATGGATCTCAGCGCACAGGTGCACACAATACTTCTGGAGAGATATCCTGAGTTGAGAGGACCGGCGCCGTATGACGACCCGACGGAGCCGCTGCCAAGGGTTCCGACAACAGTACTGGATTGGGCAGCCGACGCGCTTGTGGAAACGGGCAAAGAGGATGGAGAGGATAGAGACCCAGATTGGGACGATGTGTGTATGGTAATTGCATCTGAGATTGTTCGGGACGTGAGGAAGAATATCAAGGACACACTTGGATACACATGCTCCGGTGGCATCGCCAAAAACAAGATGCTTGCGAAGTTGGGGTCAGGATACAAGAAGCCAAACCAGCAGACCGTAATTCGGAACCGTGCAGTCAAGCATTTCCTGTCAGACATGAAATTTACTAAAATCCGAATGCTTGGAGGCAAGTTGGGAGACGAGGTTGTCTCGACTTTTGGCACAGACAAAGTCAAAGATCTTATGGAACAGCCGTTGGACCAACTGAAGAAGCTGGGTGACAACACGGGCAGCTGGCTGTATTCCATTATCAGAGGCGAGGAAAACAGCGAGGTGAACCCGCGGATACAGATAAAGAGCATGCTGTCAGCAAAGTCCTTCCGCCCTGCCATCAACTCTTTTGAGCAAGGCGTACGGTGGCTGCGCATTTTTGTGGCAGACATTTTTTCAAGATGCGTAGAAGAGGGTGTACTGGAGAACAAGCGGCGGCCCAAAACCATCAATCTTCACCATCGGCAAAGCACCCAGACACGAAGTCGCCAGGCGCCGATCCCCCAGGGTAAACCACTGTCTGAAGCAATCTTGTTTGATCTCGCAAAGAATTTGCTGGCACAGATTGTCGTCGAGGGAAGAGTATGGCCTTGTTCTAACCTCTCGTTGAGTGTTGGCGGGTTCGAAGACGGTGTCACAAACAACAAAGGCATCGGCGGCTTTTTAGTGCGAGGCGAAGAAGCAAAAGCCATGATGTCGGCAGGCAGAACAACAAGCAGTAGTAGCGAGCCACCCGCAAAGCGAAGACGCACAAAAGGCAACATTGCAAACTTCTTTGGCCCTCGGGACGAGAAGAAGAAAGACTTTGATGCCGCGAGAGCCGTCCTGCAGAAAGCACATGCAGAGTCCACCAAAGATGAGTCAGAAGACGACATCCCCCTAGAAGACGAGGAAATTTCTGAACACGATGAGCCCATGCGGCCATATACGCCGCCTCCCAATCAACAGAACCCGTACACAGATGCATATCCGCCCAACACACCACCATCAGCCCAGCCAGAGTCAGCCTCACGTTCTCCGCCTCACGATCCCAAACCCCCTCTTCCACCTACAAATTCTTCCTCGGCCTCCTCTCGCCAAAAAACAATCGATACCTTCTTCTGTCCTCGGTGCAACATCCACCTACCGCCCAGTGAAAAGCCCGAACACGAAGACTACCACTTTGCCCTCGATCTCTCGCGCGAGATGCGACAGGAAGACCGGACGGTAGTGCTCCCGCCGTCTGTGGGTGCTAAAAAGGGCGCGGGTGCGTCGAAACCTTCGAGGGGGCGCGGGAGGCCGCCTGGTGGAGAGGCTGTGGAGAAGGGGCAAGCTAGGTTGGCTTTTGGGAAGGGGTCTTGACAGGAGGGTTTGAAAGGGGGTAGTGGATTTGTTTGTATGACTCGGTTTTTAGGTATTTAATTCTCAGATATGAGTGTGGTATTAGGATTATCATTTATCCTAGAAGACATGTCTTACTCTTAATCTTACCCTCGTATATGGAAGCGTCCAACCAAAAGGTTATTACTTTCTTCATCAATTACACGCCTCCCTCTCGTACTTCTTTGCTTGAGATTCCGCCCCCCATCGATTCCTTTCCTACGCCACCTCAAACTCCAGCCTTATCCTCGGCACCTCCGTGCTCCCCTTGGGCATGCTGTACGTGAAGTTCCAAAACTCAAAGTCGCTAGAATAAATGTCAGCTTTGTGTTCTTTGTTGATCACTCTTCAGCATCCCCCGCTAGCATCGCATCAAAAACCCTGCGTTATAAGAACAGCCGCAAGAGAAGATGAAAGAAAAAATGTAAAGGAACACAAGACTTACTTAATCACCTTGCCCGCTCCCCCATACAACCCATTGAACCCCACTTGATACTCCAGATCCACCGTTCCCGAAACATTCTTCACCACCAGCCCCTGCACATCCTCCCACCCTGTCACCGTCCTCTTGCCACCCCACGCATTCGTCGCGACGAGAAAAGAAAAGCCACTCTGATCGTTGCCATCCGGGTACGTCAGGTCCAAGACATGAGGCTCGACAAGCGCACGCAGCGCCTTTGTCTGGGCATACAGGCTCATCCATCCGACGCTGCCGTCGGCACGAGACCACTGGACGACGGCCGGGTTAAACGAGTTCTGGTTGATGCTGGGGCCGCCGACGACGGATTCGGAGAAGGTGGTTGCGCCGATGGTGAGGTTGGGGGAGAGCCAGGTCGAGACGTTGCGGGGGTAGGTGTCGTAAGGGGGGGAGAAGGCCGAGGTGGAGACGGAGTGGGTGCCGGGGAAGGAGAGGAGCGAGGACAGTGTGGTGGTGGGGATGAGGGAGTTGTGGTAAGGGGCGAGGATGGCGATGAGTGGGGAGATGGCGAAGTCGTCTTTGTGGCCCATGGCGTAGGGCTGGAACAAAAAAAAACATTAGTTGGTCCGATTGTTTCTCTTTTTGGTGAGGGGGGAATGGAGAGACATTTCTCTCCCATTTCTTTGAATGTAAACACACACATACCTTTTGATTGATCGGCGCCTTGTCCTTGCCCACCAGCGTCCACATGTGCAACGCCAAAATACTCAAGTACCGGTTCATGTCGAATCCGTAGGCGCGATCCCACGGTCCAGCTACGTTTTTCAAATTGGCATTGTACAGCTGCCCCAGCACGCTCCATGTATCCTTGATCATTTGCGGCCCGTACTTGCCCATGATGCTCTCTTCGGGCGTTAGGTACTTTGCCCATAGTGTAAGCGCAAACAGCGACACGCCGGCGTAGGTGCCGGAATTGAACTCAGACAAGGTGTTGTCACGCGTAAAGAGGTCGATAACGTCTTTGGCGTAGGCTTCGCCTGCAGCCGTCATGTTGGCGTCGTTGAGGCGGCGGCCAGTGTAGCCAGAAACGAAGGCACGCATGATGGACGGATTGCTGTATGCGGGATAAAGATTGTCGTCGTCGACACCGCCAACGCGGTAGCTGTCGCCGATGGTGGCATTGAATAGGCTCTCGAGCATGTAGGCTTGGGTGTCTTGGGGAAGGAGATGGGGGAATTCTTCTAGCATCAGGACAAACGTGGTGCCGATAAAGCCGCGCCAGTTGGGGTCCCAAGAGTTGTAAATGTTAGCTGGATATTGGGGAGTACCGACATAAGGCTCCTCCGGGTACTTTTGGTAGTTGCCGAACCTTGAGGTCTGGTGTTAGTCCAAGGGTACATTTAGTTCCACCATTCTATCAGTGAAAAGCATATCGTTCTCAAAGACAGTTGGAAAAACTCGGCGACTGCTACCAACGTACCACTGCTCACTCTCATTCTTGAATTGCCCTTGGATGATGTTCGTCACAATCCTAACCGCCTGCTCTACATCGTCGTTCTTGTTTCGTGCCAGTAGTCCCGCAGCGTACCAAGCGCTCGACCTGGTATCATGCACCAGCGCGGCGGCGCCCAAGTCGAACAGGTAACCCCTTTGGCTGTCGTAGTACATGTCCATCCAGTCCATTGACTCTTGCAGCAAGTTGGCCGTGAAGCGTGCCGTGTCATTACGTGGAACAAGGTCGCGTGCTGCAAACACACGTGGTGCTAGGAGGGCTGATGCCACCGCCAGCTTCGAGAACGCAATCATGTCGAGTACAAGAGCACAAAAGGACAAGGGATCTTCACACCACAAAAAAGTAAACGGTCGCGCGCCATGGTGGTGTGTGTGTACCTGCATACATATGGGCCGCAGGTCATGACAGGCCAAGGATACGAGACGTTACCCGAGGCGCAAATACTTGGACAAGAAAGAGGGGTTTCGGTACATAATACTGCGAGAGATACCAAGCATCCCTATCGGCCGCTGGGGTTGTAGATCATGGAGGGCTCTGGACCGGATAATTTCATGCTTTCAAAGCGGTCTAAGTAAAGGCGGGTTTGTAGGACGAAAGAGGAATGTAAAAAAGGTGCATGACTCGTGTCGAGAAAAACGGTGACGAGACGAAATGACCAACCACAAGTCTCGGACCAGAGGCCTTGCTGCGAAGGTGGTTTTTGCTATGGATGTGCCCCCAGACTATAGCATTTTTGCACCCGAGCAAGATCATATGGTCGTGCTCAAGGGCCGACCCGCTCCAGGGCGAGATAAACATGGCTGGCAAGATATACAGCGCAGTCGCCACGATTTTGACAAGCACGTGGGTGGCTTCGTCACGTGGCTGTTGTTAGCGTGTAAGCAGAAACCCTTGCATACGTTCTTACTAGCCCATCCTGGTAGACTTGTTCTATCCGGCCGGCTTCAAGAGCGAAAGCAAAGTCGAATGACAGCCTGAGGTCGTGAGCGGAAACTGCCAGACAGATGGTGCAGGCGAGAGAGGAGATTTTTCAGTGCCGACGCAGATCAGCGGGCGGGTATAAAATCCGAGGGTCATGACGAGTCATTGCAGCGCGTGCTAAGGGTGTGGTGAAAACCTTAAGCCAACTCAGGTCACCGCACATATACGACAGTGTAAGATAATGGAGAAAGTCATGGGGTAGTCAAACAATACTGCAGAACAATCTGCACTGGCAATCTAGTTTATGCATGCTCGTTTTGCATGTGTAAATAACCGTTCATTCGTTAACATCGACATCGCAACGTCCAGGTCGCAGGTATGTACATTGCAAGAAAAGCAAGATCCGGGAATAGATGCAACTACCAGGATAGCCATGGCCATCATTGCAATGAAATGTCCTGCTGGAAGAGGTGGAAAAATCCCATGGCAATAAATGGTTGCGCACACACCCCGCTAGAGTCAAAAAAGCCTATAGATGAGGAATGAGAGACGACGCCCAACTTCCCAGATACCATACACATGAACATCAGAACGCAAGAAAAAAGATAAGAAGAAAAAAACCAGATGGCCAAATTTCCATGGGTAAGTCTCCAACAAGGTGGAAGATGAAGGGCTCATGGGTTCAGATCCTTGGGCAAAACAAAAAACGGGTCTCCATCCGGGTAGGAAATTTTTTTGTTGGAAATGGATTAACTCCCGACGAGGGGGTTTTGTGGCAAACTCCCAGAAAGACAGCAGACGGCCCATTAAAATATTAGGGGGTTGGCCAGACTCCAGAGCACCATCCAGCAGCTTGGAAAGAAAGGGTATCTATCTCCTGGCTCTCGGTAGATGGAGGCGGGAACAACAACAAGGCCCAAAGATAGGCATCATGTCTATCTTGTACTGTACCTAGAGGTGCCAGACTGTGGGTTGCGTGACGCCTGAGGTTGTTGTGAGATGGGGTATTCTGGGCACAGCGGGTTAGTTTGGAGGGTGTGCCAATCATGAAAGTTACTTACGCCGACCATCCGAGGCAATGTAGTAGCCTGGAGCGGCTGCTGTGGCACTACGGAGGGGCTTAGCGATAGACCAAAAAGGGCTCGTCATAGTAACCAAAATACCTTGAGGCAGCGTAGGGAGCGGACTGCGAGGGCGCCTGGCGTCCGTAGGGATCAGGAGTGGCGGCTGGATAGGCAGCATAGGGAGATTGCGCGGGGTAATCCCGACCTCCGGGCTGGGGGTATGCCGAGTAAGGGTCCGCCGGTGATGTCCTGGGCGCAGCGGCCGCGGGCGATGGCTGGTAACCCGGATGTGAGCTTCCATAGGTGGATGTGGGGGTGGTGGTGTAGTGCGGGTCGCTGCTGTAGCTGCCCGAGCCGTATGCGGGAGTCCTTGAGGCTGTCGACTGGCGCGTCTGGTCGTAGGGGTCGGCCGAGGCGTGCGAAGAGCCATGGTCGTAAGGTTTTGTAGGACCCCAATGCTGGCGAGCAGCATGTGTGCGAGAGTCCTGATAAGCCACTAATGAAGCGTTAGGGCCGGCTGATACCTTTGTAGTGCGCACTTGTGGACTGTGGCTACCTCCGCGGCCCGTTTCGCCAGGCTGTCTTTCCTGCTGCCAGCGTTGGGAATCCATTTTCAAGTCTTGTATCATTTGCTGTGAGGGGGGGTAAGTTAGTATCGTGTGTATACTTGTGTGAGTGTGTATGCGCGTGCGTGCGCCAGTGTGGCCGACATACCGAGGTGAGGGTGCGATACGCCGTTATCCAGTAGCCTGCCTGGCCCTATGCAGCATGTCAGTATTGCTCCGTTGTGTATTGGCGGCATGATTCAAGTGCGGACCTGGTATTCTCCGGTGCCTGTGCCAGGCCTGACGAGCGCATCTGGGCCCAGATAGCGCTGGATGTCGGCCGTGATTACTTCTCGCGCGATGCCATCTCCGGGCACAAACCACTGATTTGCGCGCGACATGGTTGGTAGCGAGGGAAACGGATAAGTGAGGTGATGAAAAGAAAGATGACGGTGTCGTCACTGCCAGAAGGGGGGGGAGAGGGGGTGGAGTGGGCCAAGCTATGGGAGCTAAGACAGCGGAGGGGCAGTCAGGAGAGAGTCCAGAAGGAGGGAACAGAGACTAGCCACGTCGGAATGACGGTGCAGCAGGCTTGGGGTGAGTCCGGAAGAGGGAAGCTATCAAGTCCAAGGGATGTCCAGAGGAGCTGATGGAAGCGATTGCAGCACGCAGGAGCGGGGGGAGGGGGGAGGGATTGGACCAATATACCGGCACTTGGGAGGTGTGCGGCCTGTAACAGAGTGGACCTTTGACGGCGTGGCTGCCGGAGACCGTTTTTGGATAGGGTAAGAGGGTAGATATGCAGGTTCCTGGAGAAGCTCTGTGTGCCGGAGGATCACGACAGCAGGGCGGAGATACTAGAGACTATTGCGAGAGGCGATATTGCGCGCTTTCGCAGGCTACGGTTGCGACGAAGGATGAAGCGTTTGCGACAGAGCCGCAGGGTGAAGTGGGTGCGGGGTGATTGGCCGAGGATGACAGGCTCAGGCGGCGCTGGGCGCAGATATGCACGTCAGTCGGTTGGGGAGAAGGGGCAGCTGTTCGGGCAGCAAGGTCGCGGAGCAGCGCAGTGGTTGGAGGCGGAGGTGGAGGTGGTGGTGGTG